>JASVEL010000595.1:0-114111 GCA_032618575.1 Nicotiana noctiflora | reverse complement strand
GTCATATTCGGCTTATTTATCTGATTTTTTACGGTTATATACTTAATGCAAATTAATATCCCATTACCGCTTTTATTATTATTATGATTTGCGAAAAGAATGTTGCCTAAAAATATGTTTCGAATCACGTCACATGAAATGCACCCGGATTCTCGACACATTCTTATTCAACATTTGGGGATTTGGATTTGGGTCGCATGAAATGCACACCCGTACTTAAGAAGGTAAAATTATTAAAATACGCGCCTAGAGCGATTACTTATTTACACTTTTGAGAAGGCCATGATATTTGTTAGGAAACGGCACATCTCGAAATCTAAGCACTTTATATATACACTTATGAGGGCCCTGCGATTTGTGTAACTGTTAGGCGAGGCGCACCTCTAATTCAAATTTAAAGCGAACTACATCCCGCTATATTTATTTAGGAGTTGATTCCAAATTATTTAAAACATGTTACGAGCCACACCACATGAAATGCGCCTGTGGTTCGTGACACGCTTTATTTAACCTTGTTCAAAATTGGAGTCGGGTCACATGAAATGCACCCCCGATTCCTTTAATCTAATTACGTCGTTCAGTTGAGTAATAACTCACCAATTCCTACAATGTGACAAGATCCTACTCAACTATAACCAATTCGAGCAAACATACGATTAGTTAACTAAGTGAGTAGATTCGAGTCTATGGTGGACAATTATATGGAAAGAACTTACTTTGAATTCAAATAATCCTCAAAGAGCCACTGTCATATATTTTTTGCAAGTTCAAGATATCATTCCTCACGGGTGTTCAAATCACCTTAAACTTTCTGCTTAAACAAATAGCTAATCTCAATTTTAACATAAGATCTAGTATTAACAGATTTGGAAATTACACACCATGAATAGAGAAGATTAAACAGAGATACAGCAGGAATAATTCAGGTTTATGTACATATCCAATGATAGTGTATCTTTGATCTAGATACATTTTTTCATAACCAAAACCAGTGAGACAAACTTAATTAAAGAATAACAAAACATACAAACATAAGAACTTTGGACAACTATATGTATTCAACAGACTTAAAAGGGAGCTTCAGGCTTCATTCTTTTTCGAACCAAGAAGCTACAATGACAGAGATGTGTACCTGGAATATGGAAGAAGAAAGAAGAGTGAGCAGTGAACAAAGTGTGGCAATCAGCAGTATAGCAGTAACCAAACAGCAACCCAAATGTCCCAGCAAACAGACTCCAAAGAGAGAAATCAATGACCAAAGACTCCACTACTTCAAAGAGACCAACAGCAAATACTTCCAAATCAAACAGACCCCTATACTTCTGAAATACCCCAGGGGACTTGTGCACCCAAATGATTGAAACACAATTGACTTCAAACAACAATCCAAATATCCAAAGTTCTGCCTATTACTTAAATCCGAGTATGTAACAGAAAAACAAAGAAGGCCAACTATCTTTCAACTTTAGAATTAACTGAAACTTCCACTCAAACTAGAGACCCTCCTATATATCCTAACTCTGCTCTATGTATTTCAGAATATTCAGAAAGCTTTTCCCTTTTACAATTCCCTCTCTAATGTATGTTGTTTTTCCAAAGAGAAAGAAGAGTCCCTCCCTATTCTCTTCAACCTTCTATTTATACTTGAAAAACCAATGACACCCTAAGGTATAATAATCAGAAAACCTACCCTGCCCATACTCTTCTCTGCCACCCCATTATATTCTCTGTGTTAGCCACTAAGTCTTGTTTAAGTGTGGGCTTAAATCAATTTAAATGCTAAGTGGAAACCTGGTGGAGTGCCCTGCTGTAACAACAGGTTCCACTAGGCTGTGCAGGGCATCTTAATCTTAAAATATGCCACCTCTGATTAATCACTGATGCTAACAGCCACCTCAGATTCAAGACTTAATTTAAAGTCACAAGCAATTCAAGAACTTCACTTGGTAATGATTTCGGATCAAATCAACAACACTAATCACTATCCAGTGTTTTAACAGGAAAACTCGTATAACTAAGCGACGACATTTACTTAATTGATCCCAACATATACAATCAAGAACAAGCAAACGCCAAACAAATCCGTGATTCATGGTTTTTGACACAACAGGAGACCAACAAATATGAACTAATTAGCTTGACGACCTTAATCACACTAAGCATATCATTCATTTTTCAATCAAAGAAACAACAAGGATCGACCAAATAAAAAGGTCCCAAAGAGATGAAGAAAACAGAGAATTGGCGGAATAATAAAATAACAACAAAAAAACGAAAACTAGAAACAATTAAACTGAAACGACAAATACAATTAAACAAGAACAGAAATACCTTGAAACAAAGAATTGGAACTCGGCCGACTCGGGTCTTGGTCATTCGAGGTCGAAAGGACCTTAATTGAAATGTTTTCGAAGTGAAAACAGTCCAATTAAGGTCTATTGGACCCCAATCTTATGAAATTCGAAGAAATCCCTAATTTTAATTTTAGGGTTCTTGAGTCTTCATTTTGGGGTTTGGATGGTTAAGGCTCGATTTGATGGAAACCAACGGTAATTTGGGAATGAGGGAGATGAGGCGAAGGCTATGTGCGAGTTCGGAGTGATTTGGCATAGGTTTGGTTTTAGCTCGAATCTTCAAATGAAGATTCGAGAAGACGGGGAATGATTCGAAGGAAACGGCTTGTGGATTTGGACTCAGGGTGTTCGGAAGGTCGTTCGGTGTTGTTTTGGTGGCCGGCGGCGTTGTTGCCGCCGGGTTTCAGGCGAGGGGGTGGTCCGGCGGCTAGGGTTTTCTTTGTGAGAGAGACGAAGGGCGAGGGGGGGTCTGTGGGAAAATGCAATGGGTTAGGCGGGTTTGGGGGGTTATTTGTGTATTTGGATTAAACTTTAATCTCAACCGTTGGATTATAACAACCAACGGCCAAGATCAAAGGGTTTAATCTTAAACGACGTCGTTTGGAGGGGTAACGGGCAAGGCTGGACCGGGTAATGGGTATTGGGCCTTGTTTTGGGGCTGGCATGGTTTTAAAATTGGCCCAAATTTGGTTTTAAGACCAAATTTCTACTTTCATATTTGCTTCAATTTCTTTCTATTTTGCTTGTTTTCTTTTGTTTTCTAAAAAAATAAAAACTAAAATTCTAAAAATTCTAAATTAACTTATAGAACTAAATTAATTTATAAAAGCACTAGTTAACTTCTAATAATAATTATCGCATATAATTAACTAACAATAAAAATAAAATTGCCTAATTCGGACATTAAATAAAAAATACAAAATACATATTTTTTTGTGATTTTTTCTAAAAACTGATTACTTTTAAATGAATCCTAAATGCCAAATGTGACATATTTTTGTATTTTTCGTTAATTAAACAAATAAACATGGACACACAAATGCAAATAATAAGAGAAAATGACATAGAATCCACAAATATCGCAAACAACGCAAAACTCTTTTATTTTGAATTTTTTGGGAGTAATTCTCACTATAGGGCAAAATCACGTGCTCACAGAGAATAATCACAACTTTTTAATACATCTAAAATATATAAATGAATGCTACTAAATACATGTGAATACAGTTTAACCTCTTTCATCTGTAAACATGGCTTTCGACAAAATCAAGGTTCAAAAATTCTCTTTGAGATGGACGGTTAGATCTCTTTCTCCTTTGCTTTCTTTATCTCTATATCTCATCCTTTTTTCTTCCTGAAATTTGTTGTTTTATAGATCTATTTTTGTATGCTAAATAATAATAAAGATTGATTATGCTGTGAAAATACAGAGAGGACAAAGAATTAGAGTAACGTAGGTATGTGGGAGAAGAGTGTAGAGGTGATAATTGCGGAGAAATAGAGATTTAGGGTGGGATAAGATTTATGAAACATGGGTTTATGGGAGAATGGGGTAAAGTGTATAGAAGAAGAGAGAGAGAGAAGCTGATCAGAGGAAATATACACTAATTAGGTGAGAGAAAATATAAAAAATAAGAGAGAAAAATATTTTGTAGCATATATGGTGCCTTAATTGTAGGATGAAACAATATTTAGAATTTTTGCTATAAACTATAAAAGATATTTATAGGATGTAATATCTTAAAATGGTATTTATTTAATATAAATAGGGTACTAACCTATTCTATATGTGATAAAATTTCCTTATTTTATCATGATATCGTTCACCTCGCAAATTGTTTTAAAAGATCTTATGAACTACTTGTTGTAGTGTTGAGTTATTGTTGGCTTAAACGCTATCACGGTCTATAATGGAAATTGGATTGTGACGTAGACTTACCAAATATTACAAACGAAATAGAGTTATGGTAATGTGCATTATGATAATTAAAGTTATACATCAGTTCTTCTATAGATATCGATACTGTTTACACAAATTCCTATGTACGCCCCGATATTCAAACAATGCATCTTAGAGTAGCCAACAAATATTACCCATTTAGTCATCTTACAAACTAAATCAGCTCCAAATTATAACCATTGTGCAGCCCCACTTTAACAACAATGTATAAAAGTAGATATAGGCAGCCATATCAGAACATTAATTGGGGAACAAAGCCAAACACGAGCATAAAAAATTTCTACTAATATGCACGTTTTCTGCTATATAATTAAATGGAAGTGAACTTACAAGCTAATTTTGGTGGAGATAGATTACGTCAAGAATTTGGCCGGAAAATAGATGAATGAAATAATAGCAATGCAAATACTCGGACGACCAAACATAAAAGGAAAAAAACATGAAAAGATTAAAAGTGAAAGATGGGAAAGAAGAGAGTGGTGACAATTCTTCTGGATCGACACCCCTTTGTCGGAAAATTATTTTAAAAAAAAAATATATATATATATATATATATATATATATATATATATATATATATATATATATATATATATATATATATATATATATATACACCTCTCAACTTCTTGGTAATTTTTTTTTTTATATTTTGACCCCCTGAAATCTCCTTTAATTGGGATAACTGAAATGCGGAAATTTTCCATTGATATCTTGGTCTTGTAATTTTCTCATCAGATTTTTCTTAAATTTATTTCCTCTGAATTTTCTAGAGATTTATTTGACTCAATCTTTTGATAGAAATGAGAGGCTTTACTGTTGCAGGTCTTGTTTCTGATTAGAGCTTTCATAAAATTTGATTCAATTTTTAGTTTCTGGTTATTATCAAAGTCAGATAAAGATTGAATTTTTACTATGTGGCTGTTATAAAAATTTAATCTTTTTATCTTTTGTTAATTAAAATTTGTTAAGGGTTCTTTAATCCCAGTTATCACTAATATAATTCAAATACATTCAAGATTCCACTTTGTGGGACTATACTGGGTAATTGTAAATTCAGATACATTGAAGGGGAGCCTTAGTGCAACTGATAAAGTTGTTGAGGTCAGTGTTCAAGCCGTGGAAACAGTCTCTTGCAGAAATCCAGGGTAAGGCCCGAGCCTTCTCCGACCCCATGCATTGCGGGAGCTTAGTGCACCGAAATGCCCTTCTAGCAACTTCAGATACAACAACAACAACAACCCAATATAATCCCACTTAGTGGAGTTTGGGGAAGATAATGTGTACGCAAACCTTACCCCTACCATGGAGTAGAGAGGTAGTTTCCAAATAGACCCCAGCATCCTTTCCTCCAAGAACTTCCCACCTTGTTCTTGGGGAGACTAGAACTCATAACCTCTTGGTTGGAAGTAGAGGTTGCTTACCACCAAAGTAACTTCTGAATACATTCAGTATAAATGAGTATGCTGTAATGGTGGCAGCTGTAGATCATCCCAAAGAGTTGAAATAAAAAAAGAAGACAGAATTGCTGAGTTGCTTTTCACATGTAAAGTCACCAGGTGTTTTGGTGGTGACAAGGTTGGATTGGCAGTACAAAATGCTGCTGCTGATGATGTAAAACCGAGTTATTTGGAAGCTTGTGCTATAAAGGGTAGCAAAAAAAAAAAGCAAAAGTAGTAGAGATGATGATATTGAAAGGAATGTGATTCAGATCAGCAATTATAGCTATGGTAAAGCTGAGGCATTGACTGATGAGATAGAGCAAGAGTCTTAAACTGTTGGGGAGGTCCTATAGATGAAAGAAATCATCCTTAACAGTCGAGATGAGGTTCATATCTATCGACCGAGTTTGATTGACTTCAATCGAACTATTTTGATTTTGTACTTAAGTTCTAAGGGTTTTGTGGTGTTTTTAGACCTTATGAAATAAGATTTTTTAAAATTGTGCATGATTGCGTTTACTCTAAAAAAAAAAACTTATCAGGATTTTGATATAAGATCTATGAACAATTGTGTGTTTGACGTCTTTACCTTAACATGAGCTGTTTGAATCGCAGAGTGATGACGGTCTTTACCTTATTTATGCAGATTCTGCAGAGCTGTTGTATGCTACTGCTTCTGTACAAACTTGGCAGGTTGCTCTTTAGAAACATTGACTTTTCCTATGCAGTGCCATAAATTTTAATAAGCTTAGTGCTTTCGTTGATTTAATTTTCATGGATCACAGGGATTGGAAGGTTATGGTAGAAGAGTGGGTGAATGCTACAGCAGCCTTTAGAGGTTTTTGTTATTTCTCACACGCTTTCTGGCCCTCCTTCAAAATTTAATGTTTTATACCCTGTGTTTGCAGTCATTATTCAGAATTGAAGTCTAAAATGGTGAGGGGTCTTGCAAATTATTGGTACAGAAAACCCCGACTTATGAAACCTCGTGTTAGCTTTGGATGACTTAGCTTTCTTTGTTTCTCAGACCACATCAATGGGGCTTTCACCTGTATCTTCTACAAATCTTTTATCTTGCCACCAGGATTGACACTGATTGGTTTCTTCTTTCCTGTTCGAAGGAGTTCTTTGATGGCATGGATGACAATGGAAGTGAGTAGAACTTTGGTCCTTGCAATTTTAAATGTAGTTTTTGATTCTTTTTCTGAATTCCACAGTGATAAATGTATATTGATGTGATTAAGTATTTCCTTTTTAGATCTTTGAAACACTCCAATTCAAGAAGAGCAATGAAAATGGCCGAAAGGCATCATTGAAGAGCAGCAATCCTGTTCGAAAGCAGCATTTTGGTGAGAGCGTTACTGCTGCCCCAAAAGACAGGAAGGGTGAGCAAACAAAGAAACAAACATCAGTTGCCAAGAGCAAACAAAGAAACAAACATCAGTTGCCAAAGCAAATAAGCCTCCAGGAAGGGCGAGCAAACAAAGAAACAAACATCAGTTGTCAAAGCAAATAAGCCTTTCAAAGGCGACTCTAGGACTGGAAGTCCTACCAAAACCAACATTCGAACGAAAGCTCAATAACGATTGAACGAAGCTCCTTCAAAAATCTGACAAAAGCACAATTCAAAAGAGGCCTGGCCCTACTCAACAGAATATAAGTATTTGAATGGCATTGAAATGTCAAGATGAAGTTCACATGAAAGACGACAAAGAGAAAGCGATAGCCGACGATACAGGTGATAAAGTTGCATGACACCCTACCATGTTCAGCAACTAATAAGAACATGATATTGCTAATAGAATTGTAACTTTTATTCAGCTTTGTTGGTAACTTTTGATTCATAAACACATCAATATGCCTAAGTTTTAAATTGCAGTTACTGACTTTGGACTGACTTTGGATAGGAGAAACAGATAAGAGTAAGTTAGTCTTCCCTCTTCAGAGGGAAAAATCACTCATTTTTTGGGAATTTCTTTCTTCTATTTTCATATTGTTATATGAAACAATTTACAATCTTTATCCAAAGTGTTCATAAGTTACCAACTCCTTTAAGATCTTCATCATTTATTTTTTCTAGCCATATACATAGATCATACACAATCACATACTACATAAATTATGTATATGTTATACCTTCACCGGCTATTTTTAGTTTTAATTGTTGGGTGGCCGACTATTCGGGTTAAGGTTTAATTCTTATTGAGTATAAATGAGTCGACTAATTTGTAAATGGTTGCCCGGATATATGCGACTCTTGTTTTCGGGGCTGTATTGTTCGCTTTGGGGGAAGCACTATTGGTGCAGACGTCCCTAAAAGCGTTATTCCTCTTAGTGATATGCTTTGTCTGCAACACCGTGGCCATTTACGCCCCAATGTTAGAGGAGCAATATTGTGAGGTATTGGATACTTTTCATTCTGGAGGCGTGCCTTGCTGACATATTGCCTTTTTCTTTGTTGGAGTTTGCGTTTGGGTCTACACAAGGTATAGGTTTATCTTATTTGATGCTTAAAGTTGTTTTGTTTTGAAGAGATTATCATTTAATGACCTCTAATATACATGCTTTTGGGCAGCTTCTTCATTGCTTCTGTGATTGGCCTAGCTCCATGTGAAGGTTGTTTCTTATGCTTTGCCATTGGGAGTTCCAAAAAGATATATTTGGGTAGCATTTTGTGCTGCATTCTTATATTAATGGGTTGGTTTGTAATGACAAACTTTATCCCTTTCTTCAAAGGTGAAGTTTTCTCATTTGTGGATCATAAGCATGTTATTATGGTGAGTATTATAGCATACAAGTCATAGAGTTGCATGACATTCTGCTTTGTTCAGCAACTAATAAAAACCATGCTATTGCTAATAGAATTGTAACTTTTGTTCAACAACTAATAAGAACCATGCTCATCTTCCTACAGAAGCTAGTTTACTTGAGACAGCTCAGGCTCAAACTCTAAATGTTAGCGAAGTTTCAGAGGTTATACCAACCAACATAATAGAGCATACAGAATTGCAAAGTTCTCATGTTAAGCCACAGTTATTAAAAGCTCTCAGTTTGCGTTTCCCACTAAAACTTGTTCTCCCCCATGTCTTGCACCGGCTCGATCACGGGCATCAATGATACTTTGATCTACCAAAAAAACATTAATGCCATAAGCTATATTTGCATATAATTGGAACAAAAAAAAACTTTAGAATTACGAGTACGTTTTTTATAGTATGCATTATGATACAAAAAATGCATCATAGAAGCTCAAAATATGACATGCTAAATTTTTCTGTGTATAAGACTCATATTTTGAGCTTCTATGGTGCATTTTTTGTATCATAGTGCATATTGTAAGAAACGTACTATTAATTTTAAAATTTTATTGTTTCAGTTATATGCAAATGTAGTTCATGGCATTAATGTTTTTTTCGTAGATCAAAGTGCCGTTGATGACCGAGTCGGTGCAAGACATGGAAGGAGAATAAGTTTTAGTGGGAAATGTAAACTGAGAGCTTTTAATAACTGTGGCTTAACATGAAAACTTTACAATTTTGTCTGCTATATTATGTTGGTTGGTATAACCTCTAAAACTTCACAAACATTTAGAGTTTGAGCTTGAGCTGTCTCAAGTAAACTACCTTCTCTATGACTATGGTTCTTATTAGTTGCTGAACAGATTAGAATGTCATGCAACTCCATGACCTGTATGCTATAATACTCACAATAATAAGATGTCTATGGTCCACAAATGAGAAAACTTTTCACCTTTGAAGAAAAGGATAAAATTTGTCATTACAAACAAACCCATTAGTATAAAAATGTAGCACAAAATGCTACCCAAATATATCTTTTTGGAACTCCCCATGGCAAAGCATAAGAAACAGCTTTCACATGGAGCTAGGCTAATCACAGAAGCAACGAAGAAGCTGCCCAAAAGCATGTATATTAGAGGTCATTAAATGATAATCTCTTCAAAACAAAACAACTTTAAGCATCAAATAGGATAAATTTATACCTTGTGTAGACTCCAAACGCAAACTCCAACAAAGAAAAAGCCAATATGTCAGCAAGGCACGCCTCCAAAATGAAAAATATCCAATACCTCACAATGTTGCTCCACACATGTTGCTCCTCTAACATTGGGGCGTAAATGGCCACGATGTTGCAAACAAAGCATATCACTAAGAGGAATAACGCTTTTAGGGACGTCTGCACCAATAGTGCTTCCCCCAAAGCGAACAATACAGCCCCGAAAACAAGAGTCGCATATATCCGGGCAACCATTTACAAATTAGTCGACTCATTTATACTCAATAAGAATTAAACCTTAACCCGAATAGTCGGCCACCCAACAATTAAAACTAAAAATAGCCGATGAAGATATAACATATACATAATTTATGTAATATGTGATTGTGTATAACAAATGTATAATCTATGTATATGGCTAGAAAAAATAATTGATGAAGATCTTAAAGGAGTTGGTAACTTATGAACACTTTGGATAAAGATTGTAAATTGTCTCATATAACAATATGAAAAGAGAAGAGAGAAATTCCCAAAAAATGAGTGGTTTTCCCTCTGAAGAGGGAAGACTGACTTACTTTTATCTGTTTCTCCTATCCAAAGTCAGTAACTGCAATTTAAAACTTAGGCATATTGATGTGTTTAAGAATCAAAAGTTACCAACAAAGCTATGTTTTTCTCCCAAAACTAACCAAATTAGGTAGCAATTTCAATGTCTAAAGGGATGTAATTCGCCAATAATCATCTATGTTATGGTTAACTTATGTTGTTAAGAAGATCAGTAGCCTCATAAATCATACACTCCATCATAGGTAAAACAAAAAATAGAAATAAAAATGAAATTTACATTGTATGAACATCAACAAATATAGATCATGCTTACATTCAAACAAACTCGCTAAATCGTGATTCTCAAATTTTGAAATTCAGTTCAATTGGCTAAAGTTTTGGTCCTACACGCACTTAATTAACAATACTCATGTTCCAAAATGATACACATTACGGACTCAATGAAATCGAACTATATAGTTCGAATGAGCGTTTGCTACTAAATCCACATCCTTATGCATGAAGAATCATCATAAGAACCTGTTGGAACCTCTGAATCCCGATTCCGATGTTGTTTAATCAAAAATCTAATATTGTACTAGTTAATTCTTTCAACTTAAAGCTTCCAAAATGACAGTTCTCTTTTCAAATCAACTCTGAACTTCCAGAAATTCAATTCTGACCACGAGTACAAGTCATAATCCCCGAAATAAAGCTGCTCATAACCTCAAACCGCCGAACGACGCGCTAGAGCTCAAAACAACCGATCGAATCGTTACAATTTATAAGGTGAATTAGGACACCTACTTATTAAACAAGTATAACCCTGCATTAAGACTTGCTTAACCTTAGAAATTCTAGGTAAGAGTTCTAATTATCTCAAAAAGAAGGGGTAAGGCACCTTTTAAGATCCGTAAAAATAGTTACTTAGGTTAATTAAGACTAAGGACTGTAAAAAATGTGGTCATTTATAAGTATAGATAAAAGAAAGTTAACACTAAAATGTATGCTACTAATTACCATAGGTAGCTTAAAGTAGATAGTTACCTAAACTTAGCAGAAATTAACAAATAGAAAGCATTATTTGACTTTAAAATTTCTCTCTCGTTAAAGATTCAAGAGAACAACTTTATTTTTTTATTTTTATAAAAAAATAGATCATTGTCCAAAGTTCTTTAATCCAGTGAAAACCAAATTCAAGGGATTTGTATGGAGCTAACCACTCGCCTAGTACTTGAAAAAAATATATTGTTTGAAGGAAAACAAAATTTGTACTTGTTCTTTTATCATTGTAAAAACAAAATTGCAGATTACTGTAAGATTAAATTTAGTTGATTTCCTTAAACTTGTTTAACATGCGAAAAACGAAAAACGGGGTTCCTTCACAATTTAAAGCTCCAAACACCTTCCAAAATGCTCTAAAATCAGTAGTTAGGTCTATCAGCTTGGACTACTAAATGAAAAGCTATTATTGGTGTTAAAGTTTGCACGTCGAGATGCCAAATTCTACGTTATCAAACAAACTAATTTAATTCAACCAATTTCAAGCAATCAAGCAAGCAAATAGATTGCATAAAAGCTAATAAACACAGGAAAGTAACATTAGACAGCCAATGTTTGGTCCTCTCTTCTTCTCTCTTTTTTCGAGAGCCTAAATATACTTTAGGAATAGAAAAGAAAATGAAGGGGTGTGCGTGCTTTGTGTATGGACAGCAGCATCGAGTCCCATACTGGAACTCCTTGCGACTCGATATTTTCATGCAAAACAAATAAAGAAAGGAAAGGACTAGTAAGAGGATCTGAATATATTAAACACGCAAGGAGGATAAAAGAAGAAAAACTAAAGTTACAGAAAGAGTACATAAATCACAAACTTATGCTAAAAAATCAGTACTTATGCATATCATGCTAATAAGGCACATAAACTTTTACCAATTTGAAAGGTTTCTCAAGTGATGTTCTTACATTAAGGTTAAACAATTACATTCTGTAGTCAAGTAACCTCCTAAAGTAAGAGATTCAGCCTAACAAACAAAGTGGGATTTACACTTTCTTAAGGTCATTAGCAAAAGTTAAACTTGATTCTTAAAGGTATATAAGAAATGACAGCAGCAACAACCATAATTTGTTCAACAAACACATGCTAACAGGTTTCACTTTTACCATTAATACTTAAGATATCATATATACACGCTATCATGATTACTGACTTACTATGTAACAATTATATGATCTTTAAAGTGCAGGCAGAATTGATATTAATTCCTGAAGAGGGTGTTTAACACAGCCCTGCACTCACACTTAACTTTAACTAGTTAATAGGGATGTATGAACCATGTTATAATGAAGAAACAATAATCTTTCTTAAGGTATACTAGTAGGTTCCTATTTTGTTTATGAACTTTGATTTCATTATAGGAAGGAGCACAAATAGATCTTTTATAGCATAATGCAGGTTCCTTGTCATCAAAAGATTATCTCACACAGAAGTATCGTTATGCTAACCGATAATGACAAAGTAACAAAACCATAATTCTAGTAAACTTTCAATTGCAGATTCAACTATATTCTAAACAGAGATGATTTCATAACTTTATTACCATACTTTCTATGGAAACATATTCATGAGTCAGGACTTCTGGTTAACAACTTACATTTTAGAAAAAATAAGATTTCTACAGCATACAATGCTTCACATAGTCTGATTATAACTTAATCCAGAATAATATTATAAAGAAATCTTAAACCGCTTCACTAGTTCACAAATAACATGAAACATTGAATGAAAGCATGATAAATCCTTATTTCATAGTTTCTAATCAAGGATCAGAAAAGAGAACTAACAATTATTTTTACAAAAAAGAACTCAAATATTACTTGAGCAGATAAAAGGATAAAGGGAGAATACTGACCTTTTTGTGGGCAATGAACAGGGTGTCGTCAAGAAGGTTTACAATTTCCGGTCATTACTATGCAAATCCGAACGAGCGTCAAAATTCGAAACACATACGGTGACGCCTCTGTTATGGTTAAGCAAAACCAATGGAGGCTAAAAGAAAGAGCTTTTAGAGTGTGGTTCTCAGAAGAGTAACGGGGACAAGGGTCTAAAGCGGCAAGCTAAAGGCGCTAAAATCTCCACCAAATCTGGTATTTATAGGTGTAAAATTAGGGTTCTTGGTTCTTTTGAGCGGAAATTTGAAATTCGGATTTCAAAATAAGTCAAATGCATCCATTTGAATTTTAACGTTGAAGCTTTTTGGATGGATTCGATCTTCATGTGATTCTTCAGTGATATGCTTCAGGCTATACCCGAACTGGTGAGATTTTGGCTGAGACATTAAAGATTCACCGGCCATCGAGTACAAATATGGAAGAGAAAAGAAAGACATTAATTACATAAAAAAGTTTCAACATCTTTTGATTGAAAGGCTCAAAAGCTCGGAGGTTTTCTCACAATGGGGAAGGTGACAAGGGAAGGGACAGAGGCGCTGATGTCGTTTTTGACTAGGGTTAGAAATTAAGGAATGAAATATTTTAAAGAGTATTGGGCCGATTGGGTTGAGGTTCAGGCAGGTTTAGAACGTGGACTTGGCCGAATTGGGCCTGTTCATGATGTGCTGCTCATTTGTAGAGGCAAGATTTGGGCTTAATTTGCTGATTTCTTTCTTCCTAAACTCTATGAACTTCTAATTAGGACTAATCATACTATATAATAGTATTAGTTAAACAAAATTATACAAAGACTATAATTGTAAGCAATTAAGAAAGTGATTGCAAAAAAATAACTATTCGATCATCAAATCAAATGCTATAGTATTATTAGAATAAATATTTTATAAAATATGGAATTAAAAAATACTACTAGTTGGTCAAATAAAAAGAAGTGATACACTTTTTGCAAGAGACGACGATGATGATGATAATAATAATAATAATAATAAATATGCTATGTTGGGAAAACAATGGTGAAATAGTTATTCTTACGTTATTAATAATATTAGAAGCTTAAAGAAATAGTTTGAAAGAAATGAGGGAGAAAATTGGATACCAACAGTCATTATCGCCTATTATTCTATGCTTCAACCACTTAAATTTCTCTTACAAACGATTATTTTCTTCTTCTGCCTCTTTTAGTTTCTCCTTCACTGCGGCAAGTTGTTCTTGTAGTTTCAAGATCTGGAGTTCGTATTCACCGGTCAGATTCCATATGTTTAGCAAACATGACCTGGTTAATGAGTTCATCATACCATTCTTCGAACCACATTAATTTTCGTCCTACCAATAGAGGGTCATACAAACTCAGCACGTATCACTACTCAAATGGTATTATTGCTAAGGTATGACTATCTCATTTTGTCTATTTGAATTTGAAACTAATTGATAAGTTGGTATTTTACCAACTTATCTCCTCTTAATATTTAAACTTTTGCGTAATTTTGGTAGGAAATTAGGATATTTTATGAGGTCTGTTGGCAATTTTCAGGTGTCATGTGATTTGGAGAAGAAATGAAAGAAATCAAATTAAAATATGCGAAATGCTGAAAATTGACCGGCGCATGATAATCTTTGTGATCGCAAGGATTAGAACACAATCGCAGAAGGCTGGAAAAACTTACATCGCGATCGCAGTGCCTTTTACGCAATCGCGTTGAAGGAATGCTCTACGCGAACACCAATGTTGTCCTGCGATCGCAGTGTTTCAGAAGTCGACTCTACGCGGTCACACACTATGGAACGCGATCACAGAAGGACTAAATGTGACTTTACGCAATCGTAGTCTTTTTCACGCGATCGCGGTGAAGTTAATCTAGGCGAATTCTGGGCCGAAATGAAATTTCATGTTTCTGATTCCCAAACCGTTTAATGCCCGACTAGGCTCATTTGTAAAATATCTGTGGCATATCTTAGGAGATCTCTGACTTATTTTCAGTTCATAGTGCCAGAGAGAACAAGTTTTGGAAGCTAGCACTTTGCATACACACTTTGGTTATGAAGATTGAAGCTTTTGGTTGAGAATTTCTTACTCATTTATATGGCTTTCTTCATTTCCTTGCTTTGTATTGTATATCTAAGTGTGTAGTATTTTATTCAACACTTGAATCTTGTTTATGAAAATATTCTTGTTTAAAGTGTGAATTAAATACCTTGTTGTGCTTATGTATTGAATGATTTCTATTCTTTTATGAAGTGAGTTATTGTTATTTTAATTATTCTTGTTCTTTAATATTTCCAAAAGGATTATCTAACCCTAGTACTCACCCATTAACTTCGAATTAATTTTGGAAAAGATAATTTGGTATTGGGAAAGATTAATTAACAAGAACTTGAGGCGTTACCCCTCATTTTATAGATTCTACCTAAGGATAGGATTAAGTTATTTGTAGCCATTCTGAATGTGCTTAATCTTCTAATTGTTTTAGGGATAATTCAATTAAGAAGACTTATTTTTTGGAAGAAACTAATTAAGTATTATTATTCGTGGCTAATTAACATAAACTCGCTCATATTTGTAAATCATGAAATACATTGGATTGTTACTTGAGTGTAATTCCCGATGTAACCATACTTGTGGCCATTGATCATTTTACTTGCTTTCTAGGTTAGTTTACATTTCCGCATTTAGATATAAACATTCTCAAACCAAAATTCTTAGTGTTTGGCATTACGCGATAAGCAATAATTTTCTTACATTTCTAATCGCCTACATATTATTCTCTATGGAGATTCGACCCTGACTCATAGTTGGGTAAATTATATGGCATGCGGCCATGTCTATATACTTTTTAGTAGTGAATTTGGATGTCATCAAAATTAACGCCGTTGTCGGGGAACAATTTGGCATAATTTAAGTTGTTTGAGAAATAAGCTAAAGTACTTTGATCCAAACTTGTGAATATTTGTGTAATTATTTTTACACAATCTCAACCCCATCAGTGGAGTATTTGTGATAAGTGTAGTTACCAAAAACGGTCAATGGGATAATTGTGCTTATTTGTCCTTCCCTTCCCCAAGCACCCACTATGATGATTCTACTTTTGTGATGAGAATTATAGGGTTATGGACCCCTGTTATTATGCCCCTCAGCATATCTTTAGCTCACTTGATTCCATATCCCTTTAGTGATTACTTGAAACTTTAGAGTAGTTGTCATAATTTGTGTTTCCCTACCATGTTTGATGTTGTTTTATTTCATGATATGAGTTAATATGTCCTTCTTTTTGTACTAGAATGGATAATTAGCATAATTTGGACCTTTAGGCCTTAAACCTTTTATGTTATTGTTCTACTTAAACTTTTTGGTATTATGCATATTTGTAGGATAATCTTGCAAACTTGTTTCTTCCCTAACTCTTTCAATATATTTTTGCCAATGTGTTATCATGCTAAGTGTTGAACATGCTTCTAAGTTTTGTTGACTTTCTTGATTAGCTATTCTGTGTTCTCAACTTTGCTATGTCTTCATTAAGCTATAAGTGTATTTTCTCAACTTCTGTCTCTTAACCATTGTCCACCCACTCTCATTTGTTACCTATACAATTTTGAACCTATTATTCTTGGCCATCTAAAAGCCAAGGCCACCAAGACTCTTACTATTAACCTCTCTATTATGAGTATTGCTTTGGGTCCATTGGAGACCCTTGTGAACTCTGATACACTAAGACTTGAGGTCTTTTAGCCACTCTCTTTATTACTGGGACCTGAGTTATCTCTGACACTCAGTTCTTTCTTCCTACTGTCTATTAAATATGTAAACAGGTTGGTTTAAGTGATGCAATATCTGGGCAATATGGTCAATCTAGGGTTGCTTGGTTTGGCTTGAATTCCTCTATGGTTCTTGGGTGTGATGATGACTATAGTTCCTTGTTCGACATCTAGGTGCTATGAGAGTTGTTGAAGGCCCGGGCAGTGCTGGGTATTTCCTTTTGGGCCCGCTATGTGCCTACTATTAGTGCTTGTATAATTTTTGTAATCACATTCATTATTGGGACTGTAATAACTTTGTAATAAATAATTGGGGTATTAGTAAAACTGGGGAAGCAGTCATACTCTAATGTTTGCATGAAAGGGTAGAAAATATGCCTATAGGATTAAATGATTTACTTATTTTCCAACCTGCTATATATGCCATTCAATTTCGGTGTGCACTGTAGAAATCATGTCCTTAGGAGAAGAACACACTCACATTGCTCGTCTACTATCAAAACATGAGTTCAAATGCTTCATTTATTTCTACTGCTACGTGTCACTATACAACATGCCTATAGGAAACAAATGCCAATGATTTACTTTCGATTTATATGACTATAACATATTCACTAGAAGTCGTGCCTATTGGATATTAATTATCTCATTTGTCATCGTATCATGTTGTTCACCTAAACACATGCATATATGGGCTAAGTAAAATAAATAAAAAATTGGTTCCAATCGCCAACCTTTAGACATCCTACCTATAGGATATAACTGCTCACTCTAAAATGTTAATGTTGAACTTTTGAAACATTGTTTACTGCTTATTTATGCCACTGTAAGAAAGAATGAGTGATACTGGGCTTTTCCAATATATTTCACTATTCTTTACTGTGTAAATCACATAGATACATCGTCTAAAGGTTTAATAACTGGAAATCTGTATTCTCAAAAATCAGCATGCAACAACTGTATAATTATTTGGAAATCTTGTCTACGAGCAACACCTTGCATCTGAAACTCCTTGTATGTTTAAATTCAAAGTTACATAGGAATCATGTCTATAGGGCTTAAGGTTCTTAGTTCTAAAACTGCCTAACATGAAAACTCATGTCACGTGCATTTCTTTCTTAAGTGTGGAGGCTAACTTTAACCCTTAAGTGCCCATATTTGAAGTCTAATTTGTTTCTATGTCGCTTAGTTTTAACATTTTTTAGAAGCCTAAGTTAGGTCTATAACCACCCAAGTAGAGATCCAATGCCTCCTGGACCATAGGTATGGGACGAGTAGTGCATGCATAGAGCGCAGCTTAGAATTAAATTAGAGTGCTTTTAGGTAAACAACTTTGCCATAGCAATTGGGTAGCGGGAGATGATAGTTTGTGCCCGCTGAATAATTTGAGTAATTTCGTACCTCAAAGGAGTTTCGAAGTATTATTTATGTTGCACGGGGTGATCCTCTGTGCTAAAAAATTTAGAACCCCCCTTCCTTTATATGTTCACTATTAGATCTAAATAGTTGTATCCCTATATTCGTACTAAGATTTGTACTTATTGTGTTGTAATAAATCTTTGACCTTTATATTGCCTTTGTTTATCTTGCATAATTATAATTCATATAGTCTTAAGTTCGGTCAGGACCCATAGTTGTCGACTTCAAAGAGTTTTTAACACCTTTTCTTTGAGGTAATTTGAGCCCTAACCCTATCTTTGGTGGCGTTGACTAGTCAAATACATTTATCTATATAATAGGTGCCCTAACGCACCTAAAAATCGTTAGGTGGCGACTCTTCTCCTTTAACACTCTATCTCCCATCCAAAGAGAGTTGTCACAACGTCAAAACCAGTTTTCGCGAGAAAATGGGGCGCGACACCCCTTTTGTGGATTTGCACTTTCTTTTCTGAGTTGAAGCCTTCTTAGTTCTACCTTGAGCCATAATAGTAGCAATTATTTCTTGAATAGCATCCCGAGTGTCAATGTCAGATTTGGGAGTACGAGCCATTTTTGTGAGTTTTAGAAAAATGAATACATTAGATAATTTCTTAGAGGTAGGCTCTACTGCATGATTTAATGTACGAAAAAAAACGAGGCTTTTCCTAAATACTTGTAAGCCACCTACTTATAAGTATGGCGTGCTTCATAGCCATAAGAATCTACTGGCGCGACTTCATAGTCCCTTAAGTCTCCATAAGCCTGAGACTCTACTACCAAGTTTGTCACGACCCATTCTGAACAAGTCGTGACCGACACCCGATCACTAAACATAACTGAACGAACCATCTACGCTTATTAAATCTATTATAACTTTATACTTTATATGAAAATACTTTAACAAAATATTTTAAATTAATTTAAATATCTAAAATAAATTAACTCCAAAAGTTTATTCGTAGTAACCACTGAAATGGTGCTAAGTTATTACAAAAAATATCTGAATCTTAACCCATCGACTATGTCTACAAAGCCTCAACTAATAAACTGACGCACTTCTCGGGATATGAGATTGTCTGGCTAGTTCTCTAAGTAAATAAAAAAATAACTAAATAAAGATGACTCAAAGGAATACTCCGCGAATAAAAGCAGAGCTCACTAATAGTACTGGATGAGAGGGAAGTCCTAACTTGTAGCCTGCTCAGCTGCAAAATAGGTTCCTTTGTTGTACTGTAGACCAACATAGGTTCCCAAAAGAGAACATCACTATCATCTAGTGTACTCTGTGAGTCTCAACAACATGGGACGAAACTTTAATAAAATATGCATTACGAGCAAAGGTTCTAAATGCATGAAAAACATAAAGCTTTTAAGAACAATTCTAAAGTAATTAAATAACAACAATTTATGAATATTCTAAAAGAAATTCTTTTATTTTTATTTCTAAAAATACTACACTTCATGCTTCGGGAGTTCCAACTGTCTTGACTTATTTATGTCTTAGTCACTTTGTGATGAGCACGGGTTCGATCCCAACCTGATCGAATAGGCCCAATCCATGAGGTCTCACTCGCTTCATGGTTCTTAGTGCTCATGTATCATACCTTAGCCTGGGTAAGTAAATTCTCATCAACGAGACCCTCGGCTCGTGTGTTCCCTACTTTGGCACAAATAGTTTCAGAAAGTCAACGCCTTGGTTAGGACCCTCAGCATGGACGATGACTCCTTGTAAGAATAGAGGATACTCCCAAAAATCTCTTCTTTCTAAAACTTCTTATTATGACATTTCAAATCTAAATCTTGTTTGAAAGGGGTTTACCAATATTCATAATAATATTCTTGAGTGTTACATAGCATAAGCATGAAATAAAATTACTCAAATTATCTTTTAAAAGTTCTATCTAATGCTTGAAAGTTTAACACGTAAAATCATATAATAAAGCATAAAATATTAAAAATAGATGATTATTTTCTCGAGAAAAATATATAAGCTTTAACTAGAATATACTTAGTCAACATGTATTTACACGTTCCAATTAAGAACATATTGACCCTTTAAAATATTTTATCAAATAACTTGTGTGCATGTTTTTTGTGAATAGAACCAGTTTAGTAAAGGATTATATACTCTCACCTCAATTTCTCCTTTCAAGAAACAATGTAAGTTTCAATTCTCGTAATCAACTCAACAATCAAATACTATAACAATAAATCACAATAAGTATCTAACTTTCCTTATATATCA
Source organism: Nicotiana noctiflora (assembly GCA_032618575.1). NCBI lineage: Eukaryota > Viridiplantae > Streptophyta > Magnoliopsida > Solanales > Solanaceae > Nicotiana > Nicotiana noctiflora. The sequence continues at coordinate 93,429 of JASVEL010000595.1, read as the reverse complement.
ATCTTTTCTCAACTATAAGAACTTTAGGTTCAACTTCTAAATTTCTAAGTTTTAGAATGAGGTCTTGTTCTAACAATTCTTTACTATCTATAACAACCATAAAACATTATAGCAATCCAATAAAGGTGAAGAATTTATCTTGTAACACCAAAAACATATCTCGTACTTTATGGATATTCTTGAGGTTTTATAAAACTTTCCTATGAATTCGCCCCATTAGAGTGTTAGATTCTAGTGTATAATAATGTTATAGCTTACAATCCCATAAAAAGAATTACCTCAATCGTGGCCTAAAGAAGGTCTGAAGTAGTCGAGCAACACTGCCTCTGTTTCTTGCTCCTTGTAAAACACAAAGTTGCCTTTGTTGTGTTTAATTCTTAGGAATTGTTTTCCAGCCTTGTTCTTGTTCCTCCTAAGGCTTTAAGCCTTTTCCTTTTTTTTTTTGTCTTTAAACATATTATTCAATGGGCTTTAGGCCCAAATATTAGGTGTCTTGCTTTTTTTTTTTTACCAAACAAGTATTTAATGATTTACTTTTAATAATTAATAATATTAAACTTAATACTATTCTCTTAATTGTATATCCAATTATTTATAAATAGAGAAGTAAATCAAAAGTCAATCACAAGGGTTTAAGTCCGTAATAGAAGTATGTATTTTTTTTATGTACTCAAGATAAGAGTAAAAAAATAAATTCTATATTTAGTGTGTGTTGAAACTTTTATAGATTTGAGGAATGTTACAAAAGATCTATGAAACAATGTGGAAATTTCATGATTTTCATTTTCCTTTTATCCCTTTCCTCCATTTGGACAAATATGTTGCTTTATGTTGCTTTGAAAATTTTATGGTAATACTTAATTGCTGGTCACTACCTTTATATCACAAGCTCATAACAATTGTCTTGAGGTGACCTATCCGAGATACGACAAACAAATATTTTTAAATGCTTTTACCAACTTGGATATTAGTTTTACTTCTTTTTCATCTTCCCTCATTTTTGTGTAAACGTGCTTCTTCCTAGTACCACCTTATTGGTAATAGAATTGTAACTACATTCATCCTGCTCTGTTCAATAACTAAAAATCAAAACCATGCTCATCTTCATACTCGAGACAGCTCAAGCTCAAACTCTAAAATGTTTGCAAAGTTTTAGAGGTTATACCAACCAACATAACAGAGCAGACATATTTTCAAAGTTTTCGTATTTATCTACAATTATTAAAAGCTCTATAGTCGATTTACGTCACTAAAGCTCGATCTTCCTTAGTGCCTTTGGAATTAGGAACACGTTTCTTACAATAGGCACTATGTTGCAAAAACAAAATGCACCATAGAACGTCAAAATATGAATCCTATACATATAGAAATTTGGTGTCTCAGTTTGGGTGAGGTGATGAACAATCTCTTGAGAGTAGACAATGAGTTATATCATATAAAGTATGATAATGGCTCCCATATGTAGATTAGATTAGAAGTAGTATCAATCAAATAATATAGTAAAGTTAATAACTAAGCTATAACACTCACCATGATAACTTGTCCTACGGTCCATAAATGATTGTTCTTTTCACCTTAGAAGAAAAGGATAGAGTTTGCAGTATAAACCAACCCATCAGCATAATAATGCAGCACAGAATGCTACCCAAATATATCTTTTTGGAACTTCCCATGTCAATGAATGAGAAGCAGCCTTGACATAGAGCTAGGCCAATCACCAAAGCAATGAAGAAGCCGTCCAAAAGCATGTAAACTAGCAGTCATCAAATGATAATCTTTTAAAAAAAACCACTTTAAAATTAGATAGATAAATCTATACCCTGTGTAGATTCCAAATGCAAACTCTAATAGTGAAAAAGCAAACATGCCCTCAAGGCATGCCTCGAGAATGAAAATTGTCCAATATCTCACAATGCTCATCCACATATGTTGCTCCTCTACCATTAGGGCGTAAATAGCCATGGTGTTGCAGATAAAGCACGTCGCTAAGAGGGAATATGTCTTTTAGGGACGTCGGTACTGATAGTGCTCCACCCAAAGCAAAGAATATAGCCCCGAAAATAAGAGTCACATAAATATGGGCAACCATTTACAAATTAGTTGACTCATTTATATTCAAGAAGAATTAACCCTTAACCGAATAGTCGTCCACCCAACAACTAAAACTAAAAATTGCCAAGGAAGGTATAACTTATACATAATTTATGTATTATGTGTGCCTAATTGTGTATCACAAATATATAATATGTGGCTAGAAAAATAAATAATTGAAGATCTTAGAGGAGTTTGAGTTAGTAACTTATAAACACTTAGGATAAAGATTGTAAGTTATCTCATATAGCAATATGAAAGGCAAAGAAAGAAATTCTCAAAAATCAGTGGTTTTTCATCCAAAGTGTCGCGGCCCGAGTTCTCCCTCTGTGATCTATCGTGACGGCACCTAGTCTCTATGACTAGGTAAGCCTAACAAATTGTGCAAAAAAAAATATAATATGAAAAGAGGAAGTTACGGGTAAAAACATATTAAAAGAGTTTTAAATGGCAGTCTGCATATACAATAAACACTCTCAAAACTGAATCAAAACTTCAAAAACCTGAAATCTCTTGAAATCACAAGCTATAAAGAAATACATAGTGTTCTAACTCCCGAATGTCTAATCAAAAGTAAATACAGAAAGATTAAAGCTAATGGGGAGAATAGAGAGGGACTTCTAGGTCTGCGAATGCGGCAGATATACCTCGAAGTCTCTGATATCGCCTGCCTCACTGATAGAACAACTGAGCAAAATAACCTGGATCTATACACGAAAAACATGTACAGGAAAGGGCATGAGTATACCACAACGGTACCCAGTAAGTTCCAAGCATAACCCCGGTCATGTAGTAACGAGGAATGTCAGGGCCCTACCATTTATACATATATATATATATATATATAATTAAGATGTTAACAGTCGATAAGGAATAAAGTCACAGAAACAAAAAACTGAGAACATAGAGATATCAACAGGGGATCTCCCAGCATATCATCCCATAGTCCCAAACGTGAATGTGTAAAGGCTCTCCCGGGATATCGTCCCGTAGTCTGAATCATAAATCTGTAAGGGAATCTCTTGGAATATCAATCTGTAGACCCAAAGTAAATATCCAGTACAGGAGAAAGCTCCTGAGATGTCGTCACGTAGTCCCAAATATAAAATATGTAGTGGAATCTCCCGAAATATCGATCCATAGTCTCAAATATAAATATGCAGGAGAATCTCCCGGAATACCTTCCATAGTCCCAAAGTAAACACGCAGGGGGATCTTCTAGAATATCGATTGGTAGTCCTAAGGTTAACACACAACTGCCATAAGGTAAGACAACTAGGTCATAAGGATGATTTTCCTAAGCCAAACAGGAGGCTTTAAGTACAAGTATTGCTCAATTAAAAGAAAATAAAGATATTTACTTAATGAAAATGGGATTTTTTTAACAATTAGCACGTGTAAGAACTCATCACCTCACGCACACGACACTCATATAACAACAGTACCAAAATCCTATGAGGAGTTCCCCCACACAAGGTTAGGCAAGTCACTTACCTCAAACCAACTCAAAATCAATCTGAAATCATGCTCTTGCCACGAATATCCAACTCCGAGTGGGCCAAATCGAATCAAATCAATTTCATAATGTGAATTAGACTACAATAATAAATTTAGCTAAAGGAATCGAAGCTAAGGTAAGAAAATAAAAAAATGCCCAAAAATTCTCCTCAGGTCCATGTCTCGAAATCGGGTAAAAATTATGGATTATGAAAACCCATTCACTCACAAGCACACTCGAACAAAAATCATCAAAATCTCACTCAAAACTCGAATTTTCATTTGGGGAACTTTTCTCCTATTTTCAAAATTTTTCCCGCAATTTCCTTAATTAGAAGAGGAAAACAACAATAGATTATAGTATTGTGATCAAAATCGAGTTAGAATTCATTACTCAATGTGTAACGACCCGACCGATTATTTTTGGAATTTACGCCCCGTTTCTCCATTATCTGCTTCCCCTAAGTTCATTCTTCTAGTTTGGTTTACCGGGATGTTCGGTATTAGGATTCGGGGCATTTTAGAACACTTAGTCCCTAGATGGGAGCTTAAGAGTTGAAAAATGGTCCGTGGTTAGAACAATATGAAGACGACCTCAGAATGGAAATTCGATGGTTCCATTAGTTCCGTTAGGTGATTTTGGGGTTGGAAGCGTGTTCAGAATGTGTTTTGGAGGTCCGTAGCTAATTTAGGCTTGAAATGCTGAAGTTTGCATTTTTGAAGTTTTCGGTCCGATAGTGAGTTTTTGATCCGAGGGTCAGAATGGAAGTTCGGAAGTTACAGTAGCTTCGTCATGTCATTTGGTATATGTGTGCAAATTTTAGGTCACTCAGACGTGCTTTGGTTAGGTTTTTGGTCAAAAGCATATTTTGAGGATTTGGAAGTTCATAAGCATGATTTTTTATTTGATCCGTCATTTTGATGTCTATTTATGTGATCTAAAACTTTGAGGTAGTCCGTGTTAGGTTATATGACTTGTGTGTATGATTAGACGGGGCCCCGGGAGCCTCGGGTGTGTTTCAGATGGGCTACGGGCTATTTTCTTCCACTGTTGAGCTACTGTTGCTGCTTCTGGTACTCCTTCTTCGTGTTCGCAATTGGGACATCCCGTTCGCGAAAGCTTATCTTGGCCACCTCGAAATCCTTATACGCGTTTGTGTTTAGTTCTATGCGATCACGATGCTTTTCCAAATCCTTCTCCATATTCGCATCCATCTCATCCGCATTCGCGAAGACCATCCTTCTTCCCTTCCGCGTTCACGTCCTTGACAATGCGTTTGCGTAGGCCACATCTGGACTCCTCCTATTTTTCTTGTACATGTTTGCGTGGCCCGCATAGCATTTCCGTAAGCCTCCTGCCCAGACCTTCGCATTTGCATTCTTGTCTTCGCGATCGCGAAGGGTAACCCCAGCCACTTACATTTTTCTTCTCTGCGAACGCGAGCCCATCTACGCGTTCGCAATGAAAAAAATACCTGGGCATACAGATTTAATCCCAAATTCGAGAGTTCACCATTTTTATCACATTTTGACTTCTAGAGCTCGGTTCTTGGCGATTTTTAGGGTATTTTCGCCTGGGTGACTTGGGTAAGTGTTTCTCACTCAATTTAGACTAATTTCCATGAATCTCCTCTTAATTTCATCATTTAATTTCAGATTTTGTAATGAATAATGGGTAGAACTTCATAGACCAAGTTATTGAGTTTTGAGGGGGGTATTTGACTTCTGATTTGAGATATTTTTATATGGTTAGACTCGTAAGAGTACGTGGGTACTAAAAATGTGAAAATTTTCCAATTCCGAGATATTGGCCTAATGGGCGTTTTGGTTATTTTGCCTAATTTCCCGCTTTAGCTTTAAATTAAACAGTAGAATCAGTTGCTTGAGATGTTATTTACAATGTGTGAATTAATTGAATAGATTTGGGCCATTTGGAGTCGGGAACTCGTGGCAAGGGCAGCGTTTCATAGTGATTTTGTCGATTTGAGGTAAGTAGCTTGTCTAACCTTGTGGGGGACCTCTCTCCTTAGGACTTCTTATGTGCTGATTTAAATGCCTTGTACGCGAGGTGACGAGCGTGTACTTGTGCTAATTGTTGAAAAATCTACTTTACTTGAATTGCTTAAACTGTGTTTCTCTGTTATTTGACTGGTTTCAATGCAAGATTTAATCTGTGTTAGTTAGAAAAGTATGACTAGATAGAATTAACTGATTAATTGCTTAATTGCCTTAAATAAAATTTTTGTGAAGCATGTTAGGCCTGAATTTAACTGTTACTTGTATTTGTGTACTTCATTCTCTAAATATTTCCCTGATTTGGTTGTGCTTTTACATTGGGACTACGGGTTCAATTCCCGGGAGATCCTTTGCTATTGATATTATGGACTACGAGTTCAATTCCCAGGAGATCCTTTGCTATTGATATTTTGGACTATGGGTTCAATTCCCGGGAGATCCTTTGCTATTGATATTATAGACTACGGTTTTGATTCTCGGGAGATCCTTTGCTACTAAGATGATGGACTATGGGTTCAATTCCCGGGAGATCCTTTATTGTTGATATGATGGACTACGGGTTCAATTCCTGGGAGGAAAACAACAATAGATTATAGTATTGTGATCAAAATCGAGTTAGAATTCATTACTCAATGTGTAACGACCCGACCGGTTATTTTTGGAATTTACGCCCTATTTCCCTATTAACTACTTCCCTTAAGTTCATTTCTGCTGGTTTGGTTTGCCGGGATGTTCGGTGTTAGGATTCGGAGTGTTTTGGGACACTTAGTCCCTAGATGGGAGCTTAAGAGTTGAAAAATGGTATGTGTTTGGAACAGTGTGAAGACGATGTTAGAATGGAAATTCGATGATTCAGTTATTTCCGTTAGGTGATTTCGAGGTTGGGAGCGTGTACAGAATGTGTTTTGGAGGTCCATAGCTAATTTAGGCTTGAAATGCCAAAGTTTGCATTTTAGAAGTTTTTGGTCCGATAGTGAGTTTTTGATCTGAGGGTCAGAATGGAAGTTCAAAAGTTGCAGTAGCTTCGTCATGTCATTTGGGATGTGTGTGAAAATTTTAGGTCATTCGGACGTGCTTTGGTTAGGTTTTTGGTCAAAAGCGTATTTTGAGGATTTGGAAGTTCATAAGATTGATTTTTTGTTTGATCCATCATTTTGATATTTATTTATGTGATCTGAAACTTTGAGCGAGTCCGTGTTAAGTTATATGACTTGTGTGAGTGGTTAGACGGGGTCCCGGGAGTCTCGGGTGTGTTTCTTATGGGCTACGAGCTATTTTCTTCCACTTTTGAACTGATGTTGCTGCTTCTGGTACTCCCTCTTCGCGTTCGCGATTAGGCCATTGCATTCGCGAAGTCTTATCTTGGCCACCTCGACATCCTTCTACGTGTTCACGTTTAGTTCTGCACGATCGCGATGCTTTGACAAATCCTTCTCCGTGTTCGCGTCCATCTCACCCGCGTTCGCGAAGACCAACCTTCTTCACTTCCACGTTCGCGTCCCTGACAACGCATTTGCGTAAGCCACATCTGGACCCCTCCTATTTTTCTTCTACGCGTTCGCGTGGCCGTCGTTGCTTTCACGTAAGCCCCCAGCCCAGACCTTCGCGCTTGTATTCTTGTCTTCGAGATCGTGAAGGGTAACCCCAGCCACTTACATTTTTCTTCTCCGCGAATGCGAGCCCATCTATGCGTTCGTGATGAACAAAATACCTAGGCAGACAGATTTAATCCCAAATTTGAGGGTTCACCATTTTTATCACATTTTGACTTCTAGAGCTTGGTTCTTGGCGATGTTTGAGGGGATTTTCACCTGGGTGACTTGGGTAAGTGTTTCTCACTCGACATAGATTAATTTTCATGAATCTCCTCTTAATTTCATCCTTTAATATCAAATTTTTAATAAAAATTGGGTAGAACTACATATACCAAGTTATTGAGTTTTGAGGGGGTATTTGACCTCCGATTGGAGAAATTTTTATATGGTTAAACCCGTGAGAGTATTAGAGTTCTAAAAATGTGAAAATTTTCTGATTCTGAGATATTGTCCTAAGGGGCATTTTGGTCATTTTGCCTAATTTCGTGCTTTAGCTTTGAATTAAATAGTAGAATCAGTTGCTTGAGATCTTATTTACAATGTGTGAATTAATTTAATAGATTTGGGCCATTTGTAAACGAGAACTCGTGGCAAGGGCACCGTTTCATAGTGATTTTGTACCGGTTCGAGGTAAGTGACTTGTCTAACCTTGTGTGGGGGACCTCTCCACTTAGGACTTCTTCTGTGCTGATTTAAATGCCTTGTACGCGAGGTGACGAGTGTGTACTTGTGCTAATTATTGAAAAATCCACTTTACTTGAATTTCTTAAACTGTGTTTCTCTGTTATTTGGCTGGTTTCAATGCAAGATTTAATCTGTGTTAGTTAGAGAAGTATGACTAGATAGAATTAACTGCTTAATTGCTTAATTTCCCTAATTTAAAATTTCGTGAAGCATGTTAGGCCTGAATTTTACTGTTACTTGTATTTGTGTACTTCATTCTATGAATATTTCCCTGATTTGGTTGCGCTTTTACATTGGGACTACATGTTCAATTCCCGAGAAAATGAGAGAGTTGTATTGTTCAAGAATAACACCGATGCCTTTTACATTGGGAAAGTCCTCTTTATATAGGGAGAGGGCTTCATTAAAATAATCATAAAAATACAAGAAATGATCGACGTCCTCTTACCGAGGATGCCTAGTTTTAATTGGTGTCACCTTCACCCTTACATCCGAGTTGTGCCTTTACTATAGCAGATATACGCTTACTGGGCGTATCCTTCAGCGTAGAAGCATAGAGGGCCAAATTTTATCCCATAGTTAGTCCCTCCGCTCGTTGGAGGCATATCCAGTAGACGTCTTCAATGGGCGGAAATGCAAACCTCATCTATAGAAAATTTGGCCTTATTATGGGGGCGGTGACATGAATGAGGGAAAATATATGGAATTGTTGATCCGTTGACACGTGGCCTCCTTTTCAAAATGACGTCATCGCTCGCATGCGTCATAATTATACTTGTTCCTAGGTAGTTCAGGAGAGGATGTGACGTTTTGGTTTCCCGCACCCATTTTGAATCACGCCTCTTCGATTTCCGTGCATCTTAGCCCTATAAATATGAGGAAGGTTCAATCTTTTTTATCTTTCGAACCTTTGAACTCTTTCTACTTCCCTTTTTATCTTTCTTCCCAGTAACTGCTACATCGTGCTAAATTCTTTCGTTTCTTTTGAAACCACACTTCTTATTATTAGAGCTTTATCTCTCATAGAAACTATCATGGAAAAATGCGGACAAAGTAGTCAAAAGGCCAAGGGTGATACCCTATCTAGGGTTCCACCATCTTCTGGTGGTGACGGGGGGAAGGCAGAGAAAGCCCTTGTCCCTTTTAGTATAGATAACGTCCCCCGAAGGTGATACATGCTTGTAGAGATTTCCCAACTAAAAGCCCGACCCCTCCCCTCCTTGGGATCACATCGAGTTATTATAATCCTACTTGGATGATCTTCGAGGGACGTACCAAATTCCGGACCATGTGGAGATGGTGTCGGCCAGTACGGACTATGCCAACGTGCATCGGTCGGGGTACTGTACATTCTATGAGTACCCCTTCTTGATCGGTTATAGCCTCCCAATTTACCCCCTAATGGTGGAGCTTTGCCGTTTTTACAATGTGTGTCTGGCTCAGCTCACCCCTACACTTTGAAGGTGTGTTGTATGATGGCCACCTATGCAGCCAGGGCTGAGTGCAGCATCTCGGTCCACCACCTCTTGCAGGTATTTAGCCCCGGTTACATGAGGGGTACCATGTTGCAGCTGAAAAGTTGCGGCACCTCATTAAAGTTGATAATAAGAATAATTGTCGCTTCTAGCCTAAATTCTTCTACATCAGGACGGAGCACCTGGTGTCAAATCCTGAAGGGTTCCCGGCAAATGGATTCCAGAACGTAATTATTTTTACTTGTAGAATTCAGTACTATTTGCAATTTTGACCGTACTGCCATTGTGACTTCTTTTGCTTTTCCCCATTTTTGCAGCGAGGGCTTCTCCACCTCGGTTCATTGAAAACATTAGGTCGTGGGTGGAAAGAGTGATTCCGTTTGCGGAGAAATGCCGCACCTGGTCTATATTTTGTGAGCGATACGGCCCACCAGTTAACTCTTTGACTATTGTTTAGAGGTTTCCTTAGGTTTCATTACATGACTTATTCATGTTGGCAGGTCGGAGCGCCCCCAAGAAGAAGAAGAAGAATGTCGCTACCTCATCTGGGGCAAGGACTGATTCTGGAGACGAGTACGTACCATGTGGCTCGCCCAGTGATGGTGTTCGGAAGGGTCCTCAACTTGAGGTTGTGCCTGTGGCTGCGTCCACAAGTGAAGCAACTCCTTCATCTCCATCCTCACGGCTCGTAGAGGAGACTTCCGAGGGAGGGGAGCTGCAAAAAAGGAAAATATGCAGGTTATTGACTGGTAAGGGGATCGCCAGAGAGGATGAGGGGGCGAGCGAGCCCCATTGGGAGTCAAGGCCAGTTTTTATGGACGATGCAATCCGATCAGGGAGGTCAGCTCCCAAAGAGATGGTAGTTCTTGATGCCACCCCAGCACGCATTCAGGAGGGTGCTCGCCAGCTGCAGCTGAGGATGTAGGTGATGGAGAGAGGGTGGAACCTAAGGTCACCCCCGCAGACACGAATGCATTAAGGAGAGATCGAGCCTGCGTAGGAATGACGACAGGTGGATCTAACCGTCGAATTCTGATTCGGGTGGGGGGGAGGGGTATAACCTGTTGCAACATTGTGAGTAGTCCACATTGAATATGACCCTGCTGTGTGTGGCCGTTGAGCGCGAAATGTTAAAAGATGTTAGCGACGGGATTTTATCTCGAATGGTTGTTGGTGCAGCCCTGCAGGTATATTTCAATTTTCTTCATGTATCGTAAAAAAGACTTTAGTGCATACTGATTTGCCATTTTTCTTTTTCCTCTTCTTCAGACTCTTATTTTGGAGATAGAGAGGGGTCGGTGAGTGCAAAGGAAGGCCACCACCTTTAACAAGGTGGTAAAGAAGTATTGGGTATGACGTACCAAGCATCAAGCGCTGGCGGACCTACTCAAACAGGACCCGCAATTTCATGTTTTTCGTGAGGGCTTGGAGAATTCGGAGGCCCAGTTGAAGCGAAGGGTAGTTGAGCTGGAGCAAGTAGATGACTAGCTGATGGCCGCTTTGGCTCGGAATATTGAACTGGAGACTCTTCTCCAGTCAAGGAAGATGAACTGGAGATTGGTCATGGCGTAGCGGCAAAAGCTGCGGATTTACGAGTCAAAGTCGCTACCTTGACCGCCGAGCTCAATGCCAATGCCACTGAAGTTGAGGCCCTTAAGCAGGCTGTTACATCCAGGCCCGATGAGGGTGCATGGCGAGGCGAAGGAGATGTAGGTGTATGCCAAAGCTAAGCTGGTCATGTTCGAGGAATTCCTTGCTGCAAGCCGAGCCATTGAGGCAGAGGTAGAGAATCAGCAGCGTATAGCTCAGGTCACCCGTGATGCCTACGAATATAATTCTGATTCCCTAGAATGAGAAGGCTATAATTTCGAAGAAGTTAACCATCTGGCTTTCGGGTCCTGGATCTTTGCAACTTATCAGGCTGGGGGCGGCATTGGGAGAGATGACGGACCGGCGGGGGACGGCGAATGAAGCGACGGACCGGTAGGGGGTGGCGAACGGGATGGCGAAGCATGTTAGGACTTGTACTTATTTTATTTTGCTGTTTTTGGAGATGTAAATAGGTCCTATTGTACATGTATTTTTTTATGATAATAGAAAGTTATTCTTTTGTTGTTACCCTCTTCTTTTTGTACCTTTTATTTTTGGTATCTCGTCTCCACAGAGTAGATGTTTGCTTGCTTGTAGGGTTCTTTAGTGTGCTTCTCGAACGTTGCTTTATCCGCTGATAGGAAGTGGTTTAGTCAATAGTGGCAATGCTTCATTTGTTACTTACATGCTTTGTACCGTAATCGAATAGGGTTGGCAACCGTTGGTGACGATGGCCTTAGCCGTAATATTGTCGATGGTTTTAGCCATGTATGTAAATTTGAATGTCGTCGAGTTGCTTATTTGCCATAGTATAACTGGGTCGACTTACTGACGATGAAGGCTTAGCCTTTTGTATGTTTGGGAGTGGCCTTGGCCGTGTACATAACCTCGACTGTCGTTGAGTTACTTCATTTGTCTTAGTCGAGTTGGGTCAACTTTTTGACGATGATGGCTTAGCCTTTTGTATGTTTGAGAGTGGCCTTGACTATATACGTAACCTTGACTATTATTGAGTTACTTCGTTTGTCGTAGTAGAGATGGGTCGACTTTTTGATGGTGGCCTTAACCATTTACACGTTGGAGATGGCCTTGGCCATATGCGTGACCTCAACTATTGTCGAGTTACTTCATGTGTCGTAGTCGAGCTGGGTCGACTTATTGACGACGGTGGCCTTAGCCTTAACATTTTGGAGATGGCCTTGGCTATATACGTGGCTTCGACTGTCATCAAGTTACTTCATTTGTCGTAGTCGAGCTGGGTCAACTTATTAATGACGGTGGGCTTAGCCATTTACACGTTTGAGATGGCCTTGGCCATATACGTGACTTCGACTATCGTTGAGTTACTTTGTTAGCCGTAGTGGAGCTAGGTAGACTGATTGATGATGATGGTCTTATCCCTTTATACATTGGAGATGGACATAGCTGTTCATGCAATAGAGATGGCCTTAGCCATTTCGTACATTGGAGATAGACTTAGCCGTTCATACATTGGAGATGGCCGTAGCCGTTCATACATTGGAGATGGCCATAGTCGTTCATACATTGGAGATGGCCATAGTCGTTCATACATTGGAGATGGACTTAGCCATTCATACATTGGAAATGGTTGTAGCCATTCATACATTGGAGATGGTCGTAGCCTTTCGTACATTGGAGATGGCCGTAGTTGTTCATAAATTGGATATAGCCGTAGCCGTTCATACAATAGAGATAGCCTTCGCCATTCATACATTGGATATGGCCTTAGCCATTCATACATTGGAGATGGCCTTAGTCGTTCATATATTGGAGATGGCCGTAGCCGTTCATACATTGGAGATCATGCTAGTCCAGTCCCTTTGTCATACTAGTCAGGAGGACGTACGGGTGGCTGGTGTGATAAACTTGTTTCGCGAGTATTTCCAGGTGTTTCCTCCTCCTCCTCATTAAAAACCTCTCCAAGAAAACCCAATTGGGACAAAACTCGGGTAAGGGAAAAAGAGTGCGACTTGGGGACGCCTTTCAGAAATGGAAATACTTGAGGTGGGCGATGTTCCAATTGTTTTGGAGAGTTTTTCCTTCCATTATCTCTAACTGAAATGCGCATTTATTATCTGCTACTGTGATTTTGTCTGGTCCGTCCCAGTTGGTGCCCAGCTTTCCTTCGCTTGGGTCTTTTGATGTCAACATTTTGTCTTTGAGGACGTAGTCACCCACTTTGAGTGGTCGTATTTTGGCCCTTTTGTTGTAGTATCTTTCGACCTATTGTTTCTAGGCCACCATTCTTATGTGGGCCATTTCTCTTCTTTCCTCGGCTATCATCTGCTCTACTTTGGCAATATTTTCACGCTGAAATCAGTGACAAAATCAGCAAGCACCTGCGACTTAATAGCAGTTCACGGTTGGTATATTATATCGTGCTTGCTTCGAGGTCTTGAAGTTTGTTCATGTCTTTCTCCGTTCCTCTTGTATGTGAGTACCTCAAGCTTGGTTCACCGACTTAGACTGGTATGACCATATCGGTTGCATAGACCAGTGAGTATGGTGTTTCTCCTGTGGAGGATTTGGGCGTGGTCTGGTGTGCCCATAGCACTTTCGGTAGTAGCTCAGGCCATAGTCCTTTGGCTTCCTCGAGCTTCTTCTTCAGTATGTTTAGTATCACTTTGTTGGACGACTCTGCTTGGACGTTGGCGGAAGGGTAGTATGGCGTGGAGAGTATTCGCTTAATATTTCATTTGTCAAAGAACTCTGCTGTCTTTTGGCCGATGAACTGCCGTCTGTTGTCGCAGGTGATTTCTTTGGGGATGTCGAAGCGGCAGATGATATTCTTCCATATGAAAGTGACGACTTCTTGTTCGCGTATTTGGGCGTACGCAACTGCTTCCACCTACTTGAAAAAATAGTTAGTTAAAACTAACAGAAATCCTACCTTTCCTCATACTGCTGGTAGCAGGCCGACTATGTCCATTCCCCATTTGATGAAAGGCCATGGGGAAGTGACTGAGTTGAGAGGCTCTCCTTTTTAGTGTATCATGGGGGCATATTTTTGGCATTGTTCGCATCGACGGACATATTCCGCCGTGTCTTTTTTCATAGTAGGTCAATAGTAGCCGGCCCGTATTAAGTAGTGCACAAGGGTGCAATTACCTGTATGGGCGCCGCAGTGACCTTCATATACTTCTTCGAGTACTGGTGTCGTTTGGTGCGGCCCTAGACACTTGGCCAGTGGTCCACCAAAGGTCATTTTGTAGAGCTTGTGGTTTATCAGGAAATACTAGGCGACATGTACGTGGAGCTTCTTGGCTTCTTTTTTGTTAGGTGGGAGTGCTCCATCCTACAAATAGGACACAAATTGGTTGCGCCAGTCCCAGGTCTAATTTAAGGAGAGTACCTCAGTCTGATCAATGTCTGAATGAAGGAGGTTGACCACGCTATCTTTTTCGAAGTTTTTAGTGGCTGCGGCTAGTTTTGCTAGGCCATCTACCTCAGCATTCCGCACCCTCAGAACCTTCTCGAACTGGCACTCATCGAGCTCAGTCATTTATCTGTGGATTTCTGACTGGTACTTTTGCAATCTCTACTCCTTGATTTGGTATGTCGTAGTGACTTGGTTCGCCACGAGCTGAGATTCGCAATGGAGAACGAGTCGTCGAGCTCCATACTTGATGGCCAGTTTTATACTTGTAAAAAAAAGCCTCGTACTCGGCCTTGTTGTTAGTCATCTCGGGGCTCATATGGACTGGAGAATTATTTCGCCCGTAGGGACCTCGAGAACGAGTCACAGTCCCGATCCAGAGGCATTAAAGGCATCATTAGTGTAAAGAGCCCATATGTTGGTGTTGGAGGGGGCATGATGTGCCTCTTGTTCTGCTTGTGGCAGTATCTCTGCGTTAAAGTCGGCTACAAAATCGCGAGTACTTGTAACTTGATGGCGGTTCGCGGGAGATATGAGATATCATGCTCACTGAGCTCTATGGCCCATCTGGCGAGCTTTCCTGATAGCTCAGGCTTATGTAGCATGTTTCTTAAGAGGAAGGTTGTCACTACTTTTATGGGATGGCATTGCAAATAGGGTCTGAGCTTCCGTGAAGCTATGACCAACGCCAGAGCTAATTTTTCAAGGTGTGGATACTGTGTTTCGGCATCCACTAAGGTTTTGCTATTATAGTAAGTAGGGGATTGCATACCTTTGGTCTCACGAACCAGTACTGCGCTGACGGTAACCTCGGATATGGTCAGGTACACTAGTAGGGGTTCGCCCGGATTTGCTTTGGCCAGTAGTGGTGGCGAAGATAGATACGCCTTCATTTTTCTCAAGGTCTCGACACATTCCTCATTCTACTATAACCCATTGTCCTTTCTTAGTACATTGAAAAACCTGTGGCATCTGTCGGAGGATCGCAGGATGAATCTAGATAGGGCGGCTATTCGCCCCATCAACTTTTGCACCTATTTTTGTTGTTCAGGACTTTAGGTATTGCGTCTATCGCCTTGAGATGATATAGGTTGACCTCGATACCTCGTTGTCATACGAGAAATCCTAAGAATTTCCCTGAGGCTACGCTGAAGGTGCATTTCTCGAGGTTCAGTTTCATCTCGTACCTCCTCAATATTCTTCCTTCAGGTGGTCGATGTGATCCTCTTTTCTTGTCAACTTCATCAGCATATCGTCGATATAGACTTCCATAGTCTCACCAAGCTGCTCTTTGAACATCTTGGTGACCATTCTCTGGTACGTAGCCACTGCACTTTTTTGCCCGAAGGGCATTACCTTGTAACATTAAGTCCCTTGATGGGCGATGAAAGTCGTCATCTCCTGATCTTCTTTGGCCATCATGATTTGATTGTAGCAGTAGTAGGCATCTAGGAAGCTCAACAGTTCATGTCCTATAGTGGCATCGATCAATCGGTCGATGTGAGGTAGTGGGAACGAATTCTTCGGGCATGCTTTGTTCAGATCGGTGAAATCTATGCACATTCTCCACTTCCCATTTTTCCTTTTGACCATGACGACGTTGGCGACCCATTGGGGGTACTTTGATTCCCTGATGGATCCGTTGACAAGTAGTTTGTCTACTTTCTTACTGATCACTTTATTGATTTTGGCATTGAATTTCCTTCTTATTTGCCTCAAGGGCAGAGGTAATGGATCGACGTTCAGCTTGTGGGTGGCGATGTCTCGCGGAATCCCTAGCATATCTAAATGGGAACAGAAAATATAATTGCATGGTTAGTTAGAAATTCACGATACTTACTTGGGTCGGTGAGGCCGTGGCCAATATAAGCTTTCTTTGTTGGGTCAGTGTCATCCAATTAGATTGGGTCGAGATCTTCGACCGCTGTTGTAAGACCCCGTAAAATTTTTGTGCTTAAAACCTAGTAGTTGTGGTGTCATGGTCCAGCGGTTCGGACCCTTGGTAGTGATTTAAGCTTCAAAAATCGAAAGAATAAATTTCTAGAAAATGTCGATTCTACGGTCAAGAATGCGATCGCAGATCTGCTATGCGGATCGCATTCCTACCGCAGAGTTTAACAGAATGTTTTCCAAAAATTGTGTTGAAAATGCGGTCCAATATGTGATTGCATAACGGAAATGCGGACCGCAGATCCACCCCATAATTCTTGAGAATTTTTGAGTGTCAATTCTGCGGTGCATTTTGCGACCGCAGAACACGAATGCGGACAGCATTCTGGTCGCATTTCGTAACAAAACATGTGCATTTTTGGGGCAATTCTGCGGTCCATTTGCGGACCGCATGTCGATTCTGCGATCACAGATGTGATCGCAGAATTGACTCGGCCCAAATTTTTATGAAATTTTAACCCGACTCCTTCTTTAATAAAAACCTTCAACCTTCATTTTCTCATATTTTCTTAGAAAAAATAGAGAGAGGAAAGAGGGGTTCTAGAGAGAGAAGTCTAACTATCTTCAAGGATTGTTTCTAATCGTTTGGTCCAGCAGATCCTAGGGCAAAATTCATCTTCCCCAAATCTCTAAAAGGTAAAAACCCTAGTCCTTTTTTCCCTCTAATTTTCAATTGTCAAAGGTAAAGAAAGATTTGCATACAATAGCTTTTGAAAGTAGAATTTAACACTCATGCATGTTATTTGAACTTGAATTTTAGTAAAGAGAAGTGGGTAGGACTAAACAACAACAACAACAACCCAGTATAATCCCACTTAGTGGGGTCTGGGGAGGGTAGTGTGTACGCAGACCTTACCCCTACCCTAGGGTAGAAAGGCTGTTTCCAAATAGACCCCCGGCATCCTTCCCTCCAAGAACTTCCTACCCTGCTCTTGGGGAGACTCGAACTCACAACCTCTCGGTTAGAAGTGAGGGTTGCTTACCATCAGAGCAACCCCTCTTGTCTAGAAGTAGGTAGAAGTAAGAGTTTGCAAAAACGGAAGTTGGCAACTTAGGATAACTTGGGTGAGTTTAAGTAAGAGATTGAAAGAAGTAAAATTCGACTCCAGGTATGTATGGCTAACTTTGATTCTTGTGAAATCGCCCTTATGTGTACAATTCATTGGTATGTGATAATTTTGAGGAATTGTTGTGTAATTCTTGATTTAGTTGTTGGGTGTTCAATTGATGTTGAACTATGTGTGGTGTGGTATGGAATATGAACCGAAAGATAAAAAGGAAGTTGAAATTGGTAAAGAATTGAGAACAATTGTAGTGATGGCATACATGATTTCTTATGGGAAAGAAATGAAATACTTGAATTATGATAAATTGTTGAACATAATAGTATGGGTACTCTCGAATATGGAAGCATTGTAACTTGGTTGTGATACTGGTTTGAAAAGTATTTGAAAGTATGAACCAATTTTTAAATTGCTTATTTGCACTTTTTGTGATCTTGTGTAGTGCCTTGTTTGCTGTTTGTGATTGTTGTGATTGAAACTGTATGGTGGGATCGGGTTGCCGCAACATGAAGTGATAAGGCGCGGGTTGGGGTGATAAGGGTGGCCGAGGTAATAAGGGTGGAGAGCGATCAAAATCGCCATTGAAATTGATATGAAATCATTGATATGAAATTGTGAAAGGAGACAGCAGGAGAGTTTGTAATCTGTGGGGCACTGATTGCCCCTTTATTTGACTTGATTGTGTTTTCCATGATTGTTTGGTTGTTTCCTTTCTTGTTGATCTCTAATTGTGCTTTGAGCTGATAACTACTTGAAATGAAGTAAATGTGGGAATATGGTTGGCTGGCTTTATTATTTCTTGGTGTAATCATTTGTTGTCTTATCATCGCGATTTACTTGTTTAATGGCTTGAGTTTACTTGGGACTAAGCTTGTCCATACATACCAGTACTATTCCAGTGTACTGACGTCCCTTTTGCCGGGGACGCTACATTCGTGTTATGATTGTAGGCGGATCAGTAGCAGGTACTTCAGCTCATCGGCTGTAGCATCCTTCATCTTCCATTGCTCGTTTTGGTGAGCCTCTTTCCTTTCGGGGCCCTGCGTGGCTCATGCCACTTCTATTTTAGACTTTATTTCGATTTTGTAAGGTATAGCCAGAGCCTTATTACTGGCAATTATTGTATCATCCTTTGTATCCTAGAGGCTCCGTAGACAGTAAACTATGGGATTATGGCCTATGTATATATATATATATAAATATGTCGGGTATTGTAATTTGTAAACTCGTTAGTAAGTTAATCGTGTGGTTATGTTTGAAAAGTGTGAATTTAGTTATAATTGGTAAGATCTTTGGCTTATAAGTAATGAACAATACAGGGGTAACGCACGAGTTAGGAAAGGCACCTAGGTTCGCTTGACTGGGGTTACCCGGTCAGGCGCCGATCATGTCCCTCGATTTGGGGCATGACAAACTTGGTATCAGAGCCTAAGGTTTTTAAAATGTCCTAGCATGTCTCAGAGCCGTGTCTAGTAGTGCCCTTCTTATCGGTGTGTTGTTGACCACGTCTATAAGTTGGGGGATGCACGGACATTTAGGAATTTACCCATTTCTTTGTTATTCTATATCGTGTGGTAAAGTGCAAAGTGGAAGTACTTATGTCTAATTCGCGCCTTGTTCCAAATTTTCAGAATATGGGGCCAAAGAAGAAAGCTAGACTCGGCCTTGGGGCCAATGCCAGCCCAAGTATGGCTGCAAATCATGTACCCGATGCCGTGGGCGAGAATGACCCACCATTCCTAAATTTTCCTGGATCATCTATTCCAGACCCAAGTGTTCCCGTTTCGGCTGCGGTAGAGGGTTCCACCATCCCTCCTGCCAGTGTCCCTGATTCTGATATAGTACCAGCTTCTGGTTCCGATGTCTCTAACAAGGATCTTAGAAGAGCCATTCACATATTGACACAATTAGTGACCGCCCATGCCCAGAGATCCCATGATGCCCCTGCGTTCTCCAGCGGACATGGATATTCCTCCGGCTCTAGAGTCCACCAGTTCCTGCGATTGGCCCCTCCAAAATTCTTAGGCACAGACCGAGAGGCCTATCCATAGGATTTCCTTGATGAAATATACAAAACTCTTAGAGTGATGAAAGCAGCAGATATAGAGGGGGTAGAATTGGCCTCATACAGGCTGAAGGGAGTGGCACCTTTGTGGTTTGAGATGTGGGAGGATTCACGTGAGAAGGGGATCCCTCCGGCTAGATGGGAGGAATTTGTAGACGCCTTCATGGACCACTTATTTCCTGCCGAGACAATGGCAGCCCGTGCCACTGAGTTCGAGGTCCTCAAATAGGGCAGTATGAGTGTTTGGGAGTACCACATGGAGTTCATGAGATTGTCCAAGTATGCCCCTCAGCTAGTATCGACTATGGATGCCCGCGTTCGGCGATTTGTTCAGGGCCTTAGCCCTTTGGTAGTGAATGAGGCCGCCACAACAGCTTTACACTCAAATATCAACTGTGGGAGGATTGTGGGTTTGATCAGGCCACAGAGGCTAGGAAGTCGAAGATTCGTGCAGAGAGAGAGAGTAGCAATATGGCCCGGTCAATGGGTCATTCAGGGAGATCACTTCCGGGGAGAGGGTTATCAGGGCCATCCCAGTCATATGCCCAGTCCTCCGTGAGTGCACCGCCATCTATGCACATTCATCAGCAGGGCAGTCATTCGAGACCAGGTTTAGACAGTAGGAGGTCTCGCCAGTCCGGTCGTCCCGGAGTGAGGTCCCAGCAGGGGAGACCTACATGGCTCAAGTGTGGGAGATTTCATATAAAGACCTGCTACCTCGACATCCCGATATGCTTCAGATGCGGGGTGAGAGGTCACATTCTGCGGGACAGCCGTGCACCCAGTCAGGGTATGGTAGGGGATCTACTCAGTCGTCCGGTTCTTCGGCTGCTACATCATCAGTGCGTCCTCCAGCTCTAGTAGGGCATGGTGCAGCTAGGGGTGGAGCTCATGGTAGGGGTGGACCTAGCCGATTCTATGTGTTGAGTGGCTGCCAGAGTGCTGAGGCTTCTCCAGATTTGTTATAAGTATCTTGTCTGTTCAGGCTATTAATTGCTATGCTCTTATTGATCCGGGGTCCTCTTTGTATTATGTCACCCCGTTCATTACTTTTAGTTTTGGGATAGAACCCAAACAGCTTCATGAGCCGTTCTCTATATCTACTACGGTTGGTAATTCTATTACAGCCTAGTGAGTCTATAGGAATTGTATTGCTACGGTGAGTGGTCGTGTTACCACATCCGATCTTATTGAACTTGGGATGGTAGATTTTGATGTAATTATGAGGATGGATTGGCTTTATTCGTGCTTTGCCAAGATTGACTGTCGAACGAGAGTCATGAGGCTCGAGTTCCCTAACGAGCTAGTTATTGAATGGAGAGGAAACGGTGTGGTGCCAAGGCGTAGGTTTATTTCCTACCTTAAGGCTTCGAAGATGATTAATAAGGGGTGTATCTATCATTTGGTCCGGGTAACGGACACCACCTCGGATGTGCCTGCCCTCGAGTTCGTGCCAGTTGTGAATGAGTTTCTCGAAATGTTTTTAAATGAGCTTCCAGGGATCCTGCCAGATAGGAAGATTGATCTCGGGATTGATGTATTGCCAGATACTCAGCCAATATCCATTCCACCATACAGAATGGCCCTAGCAGAGTTAAGAGACTTAAAGGAGCAGCTGCGGGATTTATTAGAGAAGGGGTTCATATGACCGAGTGTGTCATCGTGGGGTGCTCCGGTTCTCTTTGTTAGAAAGAAGGATGGGTCACTTCGAATGTGCATTGATTATCGGCAACTTAACAAAGTCACCATCAAGAATAAATATCCTTTGCCTCAGGTAGATGATTTGTTTGACCAATTGCAAGGAGCAAAGTTTTTCTCAAAAATTGATCTACGGTCCGGGTACCACCAGTTGAAGATTAGAGAGCAGGATATTCCTAAGACCGCCTTGAGAACTCGCTATGGTCACTTTGAATTTTTGGTCATGTCTTTTGAGCTAACCAATGCCCCAGCAGCTTTTATGGACCTTATGAATTGGGGTTTCAAGCCATTCCTAGATTCCTTTGTGATTGTATTCATTGACGACATCCTCATTTACTCTCGGAGCAGGGAGGATTATGTCATCACCTTAGAGCAGCATTGCAGACCCTTCATTAGCACCAATTGTACGCCAAGTTCTCAAAATGTGAGTTTTGGTTGGAGTCCGTAGCCTTTTTGGGACATGTTATTTCCAGTGAAGGGATTCAGGTGGATCCTCAAAAGATTTCCGCAGTGAAAGATTGGCCTAGACCCACAACCCCGATAGAGATTCGTAGCTTCTTGGATTTGGAAGAGTACTACCGGAGGTTTGTGGAGGGATTCTCAACCCTCGCCTCCCCATTGACCAAATTGACGCAGAAGGCAGTTAAGTTCCAGTGGTCCGACGCGTGTGAGAAAAGTTTTTAGGAATTGAAGTCAAGGTTGACCTCGATAGCAGTATTGGACTTGCCAGAAGGCACATAGGGGTTTTTAGTTTATTGTGATGCCTATAGGGTCGGTTTGGGATGTGTATTGATGCAGCGCGGAAAGGTCATAGCTTATGCTTCCAGGAAATTCAAGAATCACAAGAAGAATTATCCGACTCATGATTTGGAGCTTGTAGCAGTTGTGTTTGCTTTGAAAATATGGCGGAACTATCTTTATGGGGTTTACATAGATGTGTTTTTAGACTACAAGATCCTCCAGTATTTGTTCAAACAGGAGGAGCTAAATCTGAGGCAGCGGCGGTGGTTAGAATTGCTTAAAGACTATGATATGAACATATTGTACCATCCAGGGAAGGCAAATATGGTGGACGATGCTCTTAGTCGAAAATCCATTGGTAGTTTGGCTCATTTGGGGGTGGATCAAAGACCCCTGGCTCGGGAAGTTTACCAATTGGCTAGTTTGGGGGTTCACATCCTGGCGTCAGACGAGGGAAATGTTATGGTGCATAATGGAGCAGAATCATCATTGGTGGCAGAAATCAAGGAAAAGTAGTTTATGGATCCAGCATTGGCACGGGTGAAGAAAGTAGTTATGAATAACAAGACCTCAGCATTTGTACTCAATAGCGAGGATAGTGTATTGCGGTGTCAAAGTAGGCTATGTGTCCCGAACATGGACGAGCTTCGGGAGAGAGTGATGGAAGAGGCTCATATATCCAAGTATTCTGTGCACCCAAGTTCCACAAAAATGTATCATGATCTCAAGGAGATTTATTGGTGGAACGGTATGAAAAGGGATGTGGCGAGATTTGTATCTAAATGCCCGAACTGTCAGCAAGTTAAGGCCGAGAATCAACGGCCTGGTGGGTTAACTCAGCTTATAGAAATACGAGGTGAAAATGGGAGATGATCAATATGGATTTCGTGGTAGGGTTACCTCGCACTTAGCGTATGTTCGACTCAATATGGGTGATAGTGGATCGACTCACCAAATCAGCTCACTTCCTGCCAGTCAAGTCCACTGATACTGTGGAGCAATATGCTAAGTTTTACATCAAGGAGATAGTAAGGCTTCATGGCACTCCACTTTCTATTATCTCGGATCGCGGGGCTCAGTTCACAACTAATTTTTGGAAGAAAGTTTCAGCAATGTTTGGAAACTCAGGTGAATCTCAGCACAACTTTCCATCTGCAGACCGACGGTCAGGCCGAGCGGACTATTCAAACGCTTGAAGATATGTTGCGGGCTTGTGTTTTGGATTTCAAAGGTTATTGGGATGAACACTTACCACTGATAGAATTTTCTTATAATAACAGCTTCCATGCTAGCATTCAGATGGCCCCGTTTGAGGCATTGTACGGGAGAAGGTGTAGGTCGCCAATTGGATGGTTTGAGGTAGGTGAAGTAGAATTACTAGGGCCAGATCTGGTGTACCAAGCTATGGAAAAAGTTAAGGTCATTCATGAGAGGATGAAAACTGCACAGGGTCGCCAAAAATCCTATACAAACATTCACCGAAGATATTTGGAATTTCAAGTCGATAATTGGGTGTTCTTGAGGGTATTTCCTATGAAGGGAGTCATGCGATTCGGGAAGAAGGGGATATGTCGGGCCATATCGGATCATTCAAAGGATTGGTCAAGTTGCTTATAGGCTGGAGTTGCCTCCTGAGATGTTATCAGAGCACCCGGTGTTCCATGTGTCCATGTTGAAGAAAGTGATTGGAGATCCATCCACCATCATGCCAGTCGAGGCTATTGAGGTTAATGAAGATTTGTCATATGAAGAAGTTCCGATTGCCATCCTTGATAGGCAAGTTTGTAAGTTGAGAAACAAGGAAGTTGCCTCTGTCAAAGTATTGTGGCGAAGTCAACAAGTTGAGGAAGCCAAATGGGAAGTAGAAAAAGAGATGAAGGGAAAGTACCCCCGTTTGTTTGATCAAGCTTAGAAGAAATTACACAACCCTTCTACCTTTTTGAAACAACTATCATTTTGTCTGAATTGCTTGCTTCTTAGTGTTAGTAAAGTTTCTTTCATTTTGCAAAAGAGTTATATGTGTTGTTACCTTGGGTCACTTGAACCTTCCTTGATAAGTGAAAGCCTTATAAAGACTCATGTGTTAAATAAACAACTAATAGTAAGTGTAAACTGATAATTGTTTGATTATGCGTATATGGTGTATTGAGATGTTTAAATAAGGCAGGGACCCATTGAAGTGGCTAGTTTATGTGTAAATATAACAATGTGATAAAATATGTGCAATCGTTGAGGTAAGAAAGTGTGTACAAGATGTGGAAAATGTTGTAATTGTGTATTGTTGTTTGGTCATGTGTTTCGGGGGCTCTCTGACATGTGGATATGTCCATAATACAAAGGAAATCTTGCAAAATTTTTCTAAAATATAGGAGTTAGTGAAAATTTTGACAGCTTGCATATCATGTCTTTCAAAACCAACTGATTTTCAAAATCCTCATTCGAGGACGAATGATTTTAAGGGGGGAGGATGTAAGGACCCGTAAAATTTTTGTGCTTAAAACCTAGTAGCTGTGGTGTCATGGTCTGAATAATGTGGTTCGGACCCTTGGTAGTGATTTAAGCTTCAAAAATTGATAGAATAATTTTTCTAGAAAATGTCGATTCTGCGGTCAGGAATGCGATCGCAGATCTGCTATGCGGACCGCATTCCTGCCGCAGAGTTTAACAGAATGTTTTCCAAAAATTGAGTTGAAAATGCGGTCCAATATGCGATCACATAACGGAAATGTGGACTGTAGATTCACCGCATAATTTCTTGAGAATTTTTGAGTGTCAATTCTACGGTGCATTATGCGATCGCAGAACACGAATGCGGATCGCATTCTGGTCGCATATCGTAACAGAACATATGCATTTTGGGGCAATTTTGCGGTCTATTATGCGGACCGCACGTCGATTCTGCGATCGCAGATGCTACCGCAGAATTGACTCGACCCAGATTTTTATGAAATTTTAACCCGACTCCTTCTTTAATAAGACACCTCCAACCTTCATTTTCTCATATTTTCTTAGCAAAACTAGAGAGAGGAAAGAGGGGTTTTAGAGAGAGAAGTCTAACTATCTTCAAGGATTGTTTCTAATCGTTTGGTCCGAAAGATTCTAGGGCAAAAGTCATCTTCCCCAAATCTCTAAAAGGTAAAAACCCTAGTCCTTTTTTCCCTCTAATTTTCAATTGTCAAAGGTAAAGAAAGATTTGCATACAATAGCTTTTGAAAATAGAATTTAACACTCATGCATGTTATTTGAACTTGAATTTTAGTAAAGAGAAGTGGGTAGGAGTAAGAATTTGCAAAAACGGAAGTTGGCAACTTAGGATAACCTGGGTGAGCTTAAGTAAGAGATTGAAAGAAGTAAAATTCGACTCCAAGTATGTATGACTAACTTTGATTCTTGTGAAATCGCCCTTATGTGTACAATTAGTTGGTATGTGATAATTTTGAAAATTTGTTGTGTAATTCTTGATTTAGTTGTTGGGTTTTCAATTGATGTTAAACTATGTGTGGTGTGGTATGGAATATGAACCGAAAGATAAAAAGGAAGTTGAACTTGGTAAAGAATTGAGAATAATTGTAATGATGGCATACATGCTTTCTTGTGGGAAAGAAATGAAACACTTGAATTGTGATAAATTGTTGAACATAATGGTATGGGTACTCTCGAATATGGAAACATTATAACTTGGTTGTGATACTGGTTTGAAAAGTATTTGAAAGCATGAACTAATTTGTAAATTGCTTATTTGCACTTTTTGTGATCTTGTGTAGTGCCTTGTTTGCTGTTTGTGATTGTTGTGATTGAAATTGTACGGTGGGATCGGGTTGCGTGCCGCAACACGAAGTAATAAGGTGTGGGTTGGGGTGATAAGGGTGGACGAGGCAATAAGGGTGGTCGAGGTAATAAGGGCGGAGAGCGATCAAAATCGCCATTGAAATTGATATGAAATCATTGATATGAAATTGTGAAAGGAGACAGCATGAGAGTTTGCAACCTGTGGGGCACTGATTGCCCCTTTGTTTGACTTGATTGTGTTTTTCGTGATTGTTTGGTTATTTCCTTCCTTGTTGATCTTTAATTGTGCTTTGAGCTGGTAACTACTTGAAACAAAGTAAATGTGGGAACTTGGTTGGCTGGCTTTATTATTTCTTGGTGTAATCATTTGTTGTCTTATCATCGTGATTTACTTGTTTAATGGCTTGAGTTTACTTGGGACAAATCTTGTCCACATACCAATACAATTTCAGTGTACTGACGTCGTTTTTGCCAGGGACGCTACATTCGTGTTATGATTGTAGGTGGATCAATAGCAGGTACTTCAGCTCATCAACAGTAGCATTCTTCATCTTCAACTGCTCGTTTTGGTGAGCCCCTTTCCTTTCGGGGCCCTGCGTGGCTCATTCCACTTCTATTTTAGACTTTATTTTGATTTTGTAAGGTATAGCCGGAGCCTTGTTACCGGCAGGTATTGTATCATCCTTTGTATCCTAGAGGCTCCGTAGACAGTAAACTGTAGGATTATGGCCTATGTATATATATACGTCGGGCGTTATAATTGGTAAACTCGTTAGTCAGTTAATCGTGTGGTTATGTTTGAAAAGTGTGAATTTAGTTATAATTGGTAAGATCTTTGTCTTATAAGTAATGAACAATACAGGGGTAACACGCGGGTTAGGAAAGGCACCCAGGTCCACTTGACTGGGGTTACCCGGTCAGGCGCCGGTCATGTCCCTCAATTTGAGGCGTAACAGCTGCTTTACAGGCTTCCACGACGTCGATATCTCTAGTGGCGTCCACTGTCGGGTCGACTTTAGTCCCCGACACGGCTAATTGCTATGCCTACGCACTCGTCCCCTTCAGTTGTTGGGTATGGGCACAATGTTGAGCTATTTTATAGCATTCCTACGCAGTGCGTGGCTCTCCTCTATTGCTGAATACTCCCTATATGGTCGGGAATTTGATCATTTGGTAAAGGCTTGAAGGAACTCCTCACATGGAGTGTATCCACGGGCGTCCTATGATGATGTTGTACGTTGTTTCTTGGTTCATCACGTGGAAAGTTGTTTCCAGCGTGACTCCCCCCGCTAAGACGGGAAGTGTTATTTCTCCGGATGTTCGTTCCACTACATTGTTGAAACTAGTTAGTGTTATGCAACGCAGTATTACCCTATCCTCGAGTCCCATTTGTGCAAGGACCCTTGGGTGGATAATACAGGCGCCACTTCCATCGTCGATCATGACCCTTTTAACATCCGTATCAGAGATACGTAAAGTAATAAGTAAATCATCATAGTGAGGGAAAGACAAACCATTGGCATCAGACTTATCAAAAGCGATACTATCTTCGAAGTTGTCATACCGTTCATGGGCGAGGGTCCGCATTAGTCTGTGTATGTTGGCGAATTTGACATGATTGATCACTGAGTCGTTGCCGCCACCAACGATCATGTTTATCGTTCATGTTGGGGAAGGCAGCTTTGGCGGCCCACGGGGTTGTCCATGAGAAAAGTTGATTTTCCCTTTATCGTTGAGCAACTCTCTCAAGTATCCCTTATTCATCATACTAACCACTTCTTGTCGTAGACCTATGCAGTCTTCGGTTTTGTGTCGCCATTCTTGATGAAACTCACATAGGACGTTTGATTTCCTTGTGGAAGGGTCTGACTGCATCTTCTGCGGCCACTGCACCTTGGTTCCTAGCTTCTCCAGTGCGTACACTATTTTTGAAGGAGACACACAAAAGTTATGTGCGCATAAGGGGCATACCTCTTTCATTTCCGAGTAGGGCGACGTGTTATTGTAACGCGTCCGTATGTTTGGGTGGCAGATGGGAGGATCTTCTGTATGGCTGATGTCGGTCTCTATTGGAGTGTGGGATCGCCGTCCTTCGTTGTGTCGATCTCTCCTTGTTTCTGAGTGTATCGCCATTAGTCATTGAGTTGGCCCATTAAGATCATCCTCTTCCACTCATACCTCGGTGTAAGAGGTGTTGTGGATTTCCTCCCATGTGCTAGGGGGATATTTTATGAAGCGGCTCAGCGGCTTCTTAGTCGCCCTCGAACAATCCCTGTTTAGCCCATTATGGAAGGCGACGACTGCCATACCTTCCGATACATTTGGCAGACTCATCCTTACCCTGCTACACCTAGCTAGGAAGTCCCTGAGCCCTTCTCATGTGGTTTATTTGACGGTAAAGATGTCGTTGACCCTTGCTTTTGCTTTCTTCACACCCGTATGGGCGGTGATGAACTTATCCATCATTTCCTCGAATGTTGATATCGCCTTAGCTAGTAATTGTGAGTACCTTGTCAAGGCCCCTCCTGTCAACGTCTCGCCAAACTTCTTCAGCAACATCGATGGTACCTATTCTTTTGATAGGTCATTGCCTTTCACAGTACTGATGTAGTAGATCAGATGATCCTCGGGAGTGGTTTCGTAGTACACCCTCAAGTAGGGAGGCATCTTGAAGGTCTTTGGGAAAGAGTAAGTGGCATCTTCTTCAGTGTATGGTTGCTCGACGAACCTCCCCACGTCGCGTTTTGGTAGCAACTTGGGAGCTCCGGGGATCTTGTCGATCCTCTCCTGGTGTTCCTTTATCTGGTTGCAAAGTGCTTTGTTTTTGTTTTTAATTTCTTCAATCTTCCTTAGGACGGAAATTAGCGTACCATCGCTGGTCTGTGCCTCGATGGGTTGGTTATTTACTCATGTATCCTCAGGTTGGCACATGGCAGTGGTGATGCTTACCGTTGGCACAGACCTAATATTGCCTTGTAGTGATTTCTCAACTAATCCACTTAGGGTGCTCGTTAGCCACTCTTCTAGTAGCTTTTTAACCACCGAGGGTGCTTCTTTAATAACAGAAGTGGAAGCTCCTTTTCCGTGCAAGATCGTTAGATCTTCGGATGGGGAAGATGAGGTCTCCGCACTTGGTGTGATGGTGGGGGTTGCATTAGTGATGACATCATCACTGGCCTCGTTGAGAGGACCAGGAAGATTGGCTGTGACACCCACTATAGCTTTCGATCTAGTGTTGTTTTAAGCCATCTTTTGTTTTCTGTGGTGTAGAGAAAGGTAGTCGTTTGATCTCTAGGTGGATGCTATGATTTTGATTCTCAAAATCCCCACAGATGGCGCCAAATTGTTTGGCTCAAAACTTAAATGTGATCAAATTCCCCACCTCGTGTGGGGTATTCAACATTCGAGGTGAACTGTGCACCGCACAGGAATGCTACAAAATAGCTCAATATTGCACCCACACTAAACAGCTAAAAGGGGCGAGAAACATAGGAATCAGCCGTGTCAGGGACTAAAGTCAACTCGATAACGGATGCCATCAAAGACCCTGACATCGTGGAATATTGTAAAGCAACGGTCGAAAGTATCGACCTAGTCCAATTGGACGACGCCGACCTCACAAAGAAAGCCTACATCGGGCATGGCCTCACCAACCTGAGTAAGTACCATGAATTCCTAACTAACCAAGCAGATTTGTTTGCTTTTTCCCATTTAGATATGCTGGGAATCTCCAGAGACATCGCCCCCACAAGCTAAACGTCGATCCATTACATCCGCCCGTACGACAAATGAGAAGGAAATTCAATACCGCCATCAATAAGGTGGTCAGCGAGGAGGTAGTCAAATTACTGACCAATGGTTCTATCAAAGAATCGGAGTACCCCAGTGGGTCGCCAATGTCTTCATGGTCAAAAAGAAAAATGGGAGGTGGAGAATGTGTGTGGATTTCACTAATCTGAACAAGGCATGTCTAAGGATTCATTCCCACTACCCCATATCGACTAGTTGATCGACGCCACCGTGGGACATGAACTACTGAGCTTTTTAGACGCCTACTCCAGCTACAATCAAATCATGATAGCTGAGGAGGACCAGGAGAAAACAACTTTCGTCACCTACCAAGGGACATACTGCTACAAGGTAATGCCCTTAGGGATAAAAAATGCAGGCACTACGTACCAGAGACTGGTCACCAGAATGTTCAAAGAATAGCTCAGTAAGACCATGGAGGTCTATATTAACGATATGCTGGTACAATCGGCAAAGAAAGAAGACCATATCAACCACCTGAAAGAGACCTTCGAAATACTAAGGAGGTACGGGATGAAGATGAACCCCGAGAAATGCGCCTTCGACGTAGCCTCGAGAAAATTCTTAGGGTTTCTCGTGTCCCAACGAGGCATAAACGTCAACCCAAATTAGATTAAGGCGATAGATGCAATAGCTGAGATTCTGAACAGTAAAAAATAGGTACAAAAGTTGATGGGGAGAATAGACGCCCTATCCAGATTCATCTCACGATCCTCCGATAGGTGCCATAAATTTTTCAATGTTTTGAGAAAATATAACAGATTACAATGGAACGAGGAGTGTGTCAAAGACTTGAGAAAGTTGAAAGTGTATCTATCTTTGCCACCACTATTGGCCAAAGCGAGACCGGGCGAACTCCTACTGGTATATCCGGTCGTCTCTGAGGTCGCTGTCAGCGCAGTCTTGGTCTGCAAAAACGAAGGTACGCAATCTCTTATTTACTATATGAGCAAAACCTTAGTGGACGCCGAAACACGGTATCCAAACGTTGAAAAGTTAGTTGTGGCATTGGTCGTAGCTTCACGAAAGCTCCGACCTTATTTTCAATGCCACCCCATAAAAGTAGTAACGACCTTCCCATTGAGAAGTGTCCTACATAATCCTGAATTATCAGGTAGACTCGCCAGATGGGCTATAGAGCTAAGCGAGCACGACATCTCATATCACCTGAGAACCGCCATTAAGTCACAAGTACTAGCCGACTTTATAGTCGATTTCAACGCAGAGATACTGCCAGAGGCGCAACTGGAGGCATGTTTTACCCCCTCCAACACCGACTTATGGACTCTATACACTGATGGCACCATTAATGCCTCGGGATCAACTGGGCGCATTCTCGAGCTCTCCACGAGCGAATAATTTGCCAGTCCATGCGGTGCCCTGAAATTATAACAACGAGGCTGAGTACGAGGCTGTTATTGTAGGTATGAAACTAGCCATCAAATACGGGGCTCGACGACTCGTCCTCCACTGTGACTCCCAGGTCGTAGTGAACCAGGTCACTAGGACTTAACAAATCAAAGAGCAGTGATCGCAAAAATATCGGTCAGAGATCCATAAATTAATGACTGAGTTCGACGAGTGCCGCTTTGAACAAATTCCGAGGGCACAGAACGTCAAAATAGACGGCTTGGAAAAATTGGCCGCAACCACTAAAAACTTTGACAGAGAAAGCGTGGTCACCCTCCTCCATTCATTCATTGACCAAATGAGATACTTTCTTTAAATTTGACTTGGGACTGGCACAACCAATTTGTATCCTATCTGCAGAATGGTAGACTCTCACTCGACAAAAAAGAATCAAAGAAGCTTTGCGTATAGGCCGCCATGTATTGCCTGATAAATCACGAGCTCTACAAAAGGAGGTTTGGTGGACCCCTAGCTAAGTGCCTAAGGCCGTACCGAACGAGACCAGTAGTTGAAGAGTTACACGAGGGTCATTGTGGCGCCCATACAGGAAACTGCACCCTCGTATACTGTATAATACGAGCCGGTTATTATTGGCCCACCATGAAGAAAGAGGCAACAAAATATGTTCGTTGATGTGAACAATATCATAAGTATGCCCCCATGATACACCAACTAGGAGATCCCCTCCACTAAGTCACTTCCCCATGGCCTTTCATTAAATGGGGAATTTACATAATCGGCTCTTTACCATTGGGACGAGGAAAGGTATGATTTCTATTAATTTTAACTAACTACTTTTCCAAGTGGGTAGAAGCAGGTGCATATGCCCAAATACGCGAATAAGAAGTCATTGCCTTCATATGGAAGAATATCATCTGTTGTTTCGGCATCAAAGAGATCAGCTACGACAATGGACGACAATTCGTCGGTCAGAAGATGATAGAATTCTTCGATAAGTGGCACATTTAGCGAATACTCTCCATGCCATATCACCCTGCCGCCAACAGCCAAGCAGGGTATTCTAATAAAATAATACTGAACATACTGAAAAAGAAACTCGAGAAGCCAAAGGGCTATGGATCGAACTACTACCAGAAGTATTTTGGGCGCACTGGACCATACCAAAATCCTGCATAGGAGAAACACCATATTCACTGGTCTACGGAACCGACGTAGTTATACCAGTCGAAGTCGGCGAACCAAGCTTGAGGTATTCACATACCAGCGGAACGGAGAACAACACAAATAGGCTTCAAGACCTCGACGAGGCCGAGGAAAGAAGAGAAATGGCCCATATAAGAATGATTGGCCAGAAACAGCAAGTCGAAAGGTACTACAACAAAGGAGCAAAAGTAAGACCACTCAAAGTGGGAGACTACGTCCCCAAAGCCAAAACATTGGCGTCAAAAGACCCAAGCGAAGGAAAATTGGGCACCAGCATGGACGAAACCTACAAAATCACAGCAGCAGGAGGTAAAGGAGCATTCCAATTAGAAACAATGGAAGGAAGAACTCTCCAAAATAATTGAAACGTCGCCCACCTCAAGTATTTCTATTTCTAAAAGGCGTCTTCTGAGTCGCACTCTTTTTCCCTTACCCGAGTTTTGTCCCAATTGGGTTTTCTCGGGGAGATTTTTAACGAGGTGGTAGAGGGGACATTTGGATATCTTTGCAAAATGAGTTTATCATACCAGCCACTCCATGCGCTCTCCCGACTGACATGACAAAGGGATTGGACTGGCACCATCTCCAATGTATGAACGGCTAAGGCCATCTCCAATGTATGAATGGCTAAGGACATCTCCAATGTATGAACGGATAAGGCCATCTCTAATGTATGAATGGCTAAGGACATCTCCAATGAATGAACGGCTAAGGCCATCTCCAATGTATAAACGGCTAAGGCCATCTCCAATGTATGAACAACTAAGGCCATCTCCAATGAATGAACGGCTAAGGACATCTCCAATAAATGAACGGCTAAGGACATCTCCAATGTATGAACGGCTAAGTCCATCTCTAATGAATTAACGACTAAGGCTATCTGCAATGTATGAACAGCTAAGGCCATTTCCAATGAATGAACGACTAAGGACATCTCCAATGAATGAACGGCTAAGGACATCTCCAATGTATGAACGGCTAAGTCCATCTCCAATGAATGAACGTCTAAGGCTATCTCCAACGTATGAACGGCTAAGTCCATCTCCAATAAATGAACGGCTAAGGCCATTTCCAATGTATGAATGACTAAGGCCATCTCCAACATGTAAATGGCTAAGGCCACCATCGTCAATAACTCGACCCAGCTCAACTACAACAAATAAAGTAACTCGACGATAATCGAAGTTGCATATATGGCCAAGTCCATCTCCAATGTCTAAATGGCTAAGTCCACCATCGTCAATAAGTCGACCCAGCTCGACTACAACAAACGAAGTAACTCGATGACAGTCGAAGTCGCATATATGGCCAAAGGCCATCTCCAATGTGTAAATGGCTAAGGCCACTGTCGTCAACAAGTCGACCCAACTTGACTACGACAAATGAAGTAACTCGATGACAATCGAAGTCGTGTATATGGCCAAGGCCATCTCTAACTTGTAAATGGCTAAGGACACCATCGTTAATAAGTAAAGCCAGCTTGACTATGACAAATGAAGTAGCTCGATGACAATTGAAGTTATGTATATGTCCAAGGCCATCTCCAACGTGTAAATGGATAAAGCCACAGTTGTCAATAAGTCGACCCAGCTAGACTACGACAAATGAAGTAACTCGACGATAGTTGAAGTCACATATATGGCCAAGGCCATCTCCAGCGTGTAAATGGCTAAGGCCATCATCGTTAATAAGTCAACCCAGCTCCACTACGACAACCAAAGTAACTCAATGATAGTCGAAGTCGCGTACATCGCCAAAGGACATCTCCAACGTGTAAATGGATAAGGCCACCATCCTTAATAAGTTGACCCAGCTCGACTACGATAAATAAAGTAACTCGACAACAGTCAAGGCCACGTATACGGCCAAGGCCGTCCCTAACATGTAAAAAGCTAAAGTCGTCATCATCAGTAAGTCGACCCAGCTCGACTATGACAAATGAGTAACTCGATGACAGTCAAAGTTACGTACATGTCTAAGGCCATCGACAATATTACATCTAAGGCCATCGTCTCTAATGATTGCCAACCCTGTTTGACTGCGGCACAAGGCACGTAAATAGCAGACGAAGCAACGCCATTAATAACTAAAGCCACCATAATTTAGCATCAAAGTTGCCTCCTATCGGCAGATAACAAAGCAACGTTCGAGAAGCACACCGAGAATCTTACAAATAAGCTAGCATCCACTTTGCGAAGACGAGATACCGAAAATAAAAGATACAAAAGGAAAAGAGTAACAACAAAAATATAACTTCCATTATCATCCAAAAATGCATGTACAAAAGGACCCATTTACATTTCCAAATACAACAAAACAAAATTAATATAAGTCCTAAGGGGCTTCGCCATTCTGCTAACCGTCCCCCGCTGAACCGCCATCTTGTCCACTGCCGCCCCCAGGCTGATAAGTTGCAGAGATCCAGGACCCAAACCATAGACGGTTAATGTCTTCAGAATATAGCCCGCCCGGTCTAGGGAGTCAGAACTATGCCCGCAGGCTTCGCGGGTGACCTGAGCTATGCATCGTTGCTCCTGAACCTCCGCCTCAGTAGCTCGACCTACAGCTAAGAATTCCTCGAGCACGACCAGATTGGCCTCGGCATACACCCACATCTCATGCGCCTCATAATGTGCATCCTTATTAGACCTTGGTGCAACAGTCTGCTTAAGAGCTTAAATCTAAGCCGCCTTGGCACTAAGCTCGGTTGTCAAGGCAGCGACCTTGGCTCGCAAATCAGAGGCTTCTGCCGCTACCCCACAGCCGACCTCCTGTTCCTCTTCCCTTGACTGGAGAAGAGTCTCCAGCTCAATGTTCCGATCCAAAGAGGCCATCAACTACTCATCATCTTGCTCCAGCTCAACCACCCGCCGCTTTAGCTGAGCCTCCGACTACTCCAAGCCCTCATGAAATAGCTGAAATTCCGGGTCCTGCTTGAGTAGGTCCGCCAGCACCTGATGTTTGGCATGGCATCGTCGATATTTCTTCACTACCTTATTAAAGGTGGCTGCCTTCCTTTGCTTTTGCCGCCCCCTCTCTACCTCCAAGATGAGAGTCTAAAGAAGAGGAAAAAGAGGAAAGGCAAATAAGTATGCATCAAAGTTTACTTTACAACACACGAAGAAAATTGAAAATACCTACAAGGCCACGCTAACAACCCTCTTAGATAGTTCCTCGTCACTAACACCTTTTAACATTTTACGATAAACGGTCGTGCATAACACGGTCATATCCGATGCGGCTTACTCACTGTGTTGCAACTAGTTATACCCTTCTGGAATCAGAATGCGGCTGTTGGATCTACCTGCCGTTATCCCCACACAGGCTAAACCCCTCGTTAATGCATCAGCATCCGCATGGGCGGCCTCAGGTTCCACCCTCTTGGCACCGTCGCCTGCTTCTCCAACGGCAGTCGATGAGCCACTCTCCAGAATTTGGGTTGGGTTAGCATCAAGAACTGCCCTCCTTTCGGGATTCAACCTCCCAGAACGGGTGGCATCGACCATAAAAACTAGCCTTGACACCCGATGGGGCTCACTCGCCCTCTCATCTTCTGTGGCTATCCCATCCCCTTGCCAGTTATCAACCGATGTCTTTTCCTTTTTGGTGGCTCCTCACCCTCAGAAGTCTCCTCCATAGGTCACAAGGATGGCATTGAAGGAGTCGCTTCACTTTTGGACTCCGCCACGGGCACAACCTCATGCTGAGGAACCTCTGGAGCGCCATTACTGAGCGAGCCACAGGGTATGCCTCCACCCTCAGAGTAAGTCCCCACCCTGGGTGAGGTAACGATGATATTCTTCTTCTTCTTCTTCTTAGAGGCGCTCCAACCTGCCAACATGAATAAGTTAGGTAATAAAACCTAAGGGAACCTCCAAACCTTCGCTGGAGAGTTACTTGGCGGGCCATATCATTCATGAAATGCAGCCCAAGTACGACATTCCTATGCATACGGAATCATTCTTTCCACCACAATTTAATATTTTCAATAAACTGGGGTGGAGAAGCCCTCGATGCAAAGAAAAAAGGGGAAAGCAAAGAAATCACAATGGTCGTATGGTCAAGATCGCAAGTAGTCCTAAACTCTACAAGTAAAGGTACTTACGTTCTGGATTCTATCTTTTCGGGAATCCTTCGGGATTCGACACTAGGTGCTCCGTCCTGATATAGAAGTATTTATGCCAAAAGCGACGGTTGGTCTTGTCGTCGGCTTTAACAACCAAGCCTGTCATACCATGCCTTTTCAACTGCAGTATGGTATCCCTCAGGTAACTAGGGTTGAATAACTATAAGAGATGGTAGACCAAGACGCTGCGCTCAGCCCTGGCCACATGAGTGATCATAACCCGACACACCTTCAAGGTGTAAGGAGTGAGCTGAGCCGGACACAGATTGTAAACACGGCAAAGCTCCTCCATTAAGGGGTAGATTGGAAGACTATAACTGATCAAGAATGGGTACTCGTAGAATGTGCAGTACCCAGGCCAGCGCACAATGGCATAGTCTATCCCGGCCAGAACCGTTTCCACGTGGTCCGGAATATGGTGCGTCTCTCGAAGATCATCTAAGTGGAATTATAATAAATTGCTGTGTTCCCACAGAAGGGCTGGGCTTTTAGTTGGAAAATTCCTGCAAACATGCATCTTCTTCGGAAGGACATTGTCTACACTAAGAGGAACAAGGGCCTTCCTTACCTTTTCCTCTTCACCCCCGGAAGACGGCAGAACCCTAGATGAGGCATTATCGTTGGTCTTTTTACTACTCTGGCCATGTTATGTCATATTATCCTATATGAGAAATCAAGCACTAATGATAGGAAGTGTTGTTTCAAAGGAATTAGGAGAATCTCGCACGAAATAGCGGTTGCTAGAAAGAAAGGTGAAAAAGGAAGCCAAAAGAGTTTCTCCAATGGTTCGAAAGATGAAATGGATTGAACCTTACCTCTATTTATAGGGTTAGTATGCACAAAAATTGAAGAGGTGTGATTCAAAACGGGCAGGGGAAACCAGAACATCACATCATCTTCTGAACGGCCTCGGGAGTAAGTGTAATTATG
Organism: Nicotiana noctiflora; assembly: GCA_032618575.1. Lineage (NCBI taxonomy): Eukaryota > Viridiplantae > Streptophyta > Magnoliopsida > Solanales > Solanaceae > Nicotiana > Nicotiana noctiflora. Next base: position 56,337 of record JASVEL010000595.1, on the reverse strand, counting down.
ACGCATGCGGACGATAACGTCATTTTGAAAAGGGAGCCACGCATCAACAGCTAGGCGATGCCATATATTTCACCTTATTCATGTCATCGCCCCCATAGTGAGGTCAAATTTTCTAAATATGAGGTTTGTATTTCCGTCCATTGAAGACGTCTACTGGATACGCATCCAACGAGCGGAGGGACTAACTGTATGGGGTCAAATTTATCCCTCAACGTCTCTACACCGAAAGGTGCACCCATTGAGTATACGTCCACTAAAGTAAGGGTACGGCTTGGACGTAAGGACGAAGGTATCGCCAGTTAAAACCCGACGTCCTCGCTAGGAGGATGTCAACCACTTTTTGTATTTTTTATAATTATTTCGAGGAAGACCTCCTACTATATAAAGGGGACCTTCCCATTGTAAAGAGGCATCATTATTATTCTTGATTAATACAACCCTCTTATTTTCTCTCACTCTCCCTCTATCTCTACATCTAACGAACACTTATCTTATTAGATCTACTGCAATAATTCCATCTCTTTTATCTCTAGGTTATATTATATTTGATTATGATTTACCCCTATTTATTTTTTGATTATTTTTTAGCTTATAAAGTAGATTGATAACTTTTGTGCCAAACAGACTCCGTTGCAGAATGAACACTTGAGATTTCTAATGCGAAAGCTTGAGATTTTTTATGCGAGAGCTTGACATTTCTGAGAGAGATTTCAACTGTGATTTGATTTGTGTGACACTATATATATATATATATATATATATAGGGGCTCATAGAATTTTTTGTACTCCTTTCCCGGGGTTAGGTGAGGCTTGTCAGGGTGACTCATAGATGTTTCGTGCATTGGATTGTGTCCCCCTTATGGTAGTTATTTATGGTAGCTACTGTTTGATATTATTGCATGTCATTTTATGTATAATTCTTATGTTTAGATAACTATTTATGCGATTTCTGCAGGAATTACTAATGCTCTTTTGTTTTTGTTTTTGTTGTTGCTTTCCCTTTCCTTCTCTAAGCTGAGGGTCGATTGGAAACAGCCTCTCTACCCTTTTGGGTAGGGGCAAGGCTTGTCTACATATTACTCTCCCCAGACCTCACCTTGTGGGACTATACTGGGTAGTTGTTGTTATTGTTGTTATATATATACATATATATATATATATATATATATATATATATATATAGACGAGGTGACTTGGCACCTCTCCTAGGTCAAGAATGGCATTTATCTTTTTTCCTGGTTTTTGATTTTTTTTCCCCATACATTTGTCTCTATTGACTCTAATAAAAGCTTTATAGAACATTTTCCAATGGACATCTCTACAAAGAGTTACAATTAATCAGTTATTGTTTCATTTTATTACAAAATCCCAATAGGCAACCGTTCCTTTTGTAACTGTAAAACCCGAAACCAAAAACCTCATCACGTTCTTATAATTTTCCATTTTTTTGGTATCCATTTCTTCCTCTCCCAAGTAATTATGACAATTGAAAGTCACATTATAAAATAATGTGTCCAAACTGGAACCAATTGCAGAAAAAGATATATCCTACCTCAAAGTAGAAAAAACAAAAAAGATAAAAGCGTACATAGAACTATCATAGTTACCAATACCGCTGATCAACGACGATTAATGTGAGTATCCGTTAATTCTCAACGACGAGACTATATGTATTGGGTTAGGAGTATCCGTTGATTCTCTCTATATTAGTACGTGGTTTTTGTGAGCCTGCAATTTGATGATTTTGATTCCACTGAGTGTTGCTTAACGTCCAAAAGGTTGAAATTAAGTTGAAAAAGGTTTCATGGGTGCATCTTCCATCCCTGTCCAATATGGAGTTTTGCGACTACTGAAGTGCATGGTAAGTTTGTTAACAGAGTAACCCCCATTCTTTACCCTTTTTCCTATTTTTTTTCCATTAACATGATACGTTAGAATGTCGAAAGTTGTCTCTTTAATTCCCAAATAATTATTCTTTAAATATCTTTTCTAACAGTTTTACAAGGACCTTCATCTTCTTAAGTTCGCTATTCTAGTAGGGAAATAAATAAATATATAAAATACATTTCAATATACCACGACTTGATGCCACTTATTATTCTTTTGTTGTTGTTTTGACACTCTATTTTTTCATTTATTTTTATTTCCTTTCATCTTTTTCATGTTATTTTGATTTGAATAGAATAGGTTTAAGAAAAGCTAAACGTTTACTATCTAATTAAAAAAAATCATATATGGGAGGGGGGGGCATGTATTAGATTAATAAAGTGTGTTTACATAATGCACACGTGTAAGTGAGAATTTTTCATATACAAGTACCTTTTCTTTTTGTTTCTTGCAAAATGTAGATTATGGAAAATGGAGTATATCTAACCTCTAACTCTAATAAAAATATTTATCTCTTTTATTATGACTAAATTTATAGAAAGATAAGCAATGAATTCAGAGGTACTTTAAACAATCGCGCTTTGCCTAAAAGAATTATGGAAAATAAACCTAGGCTTGAAAATATAAAGGGTAACATTTTATGTTGTAGCATGTGCATGTTCTGTGTACTTCAAATCGAGTAGTATCATTTTGTATAGTTAGCATAGGTTATGTTGACTCATAAGTATAAGGCATGAATATGAAATTAGAAAAATATCGTAAATGAAACTCCATCCGTTCCATTTTATGTGAAGGTGTATGAATTTCGAGAGTCAAACGAATATTTCTTTGAACGCAATTCTTTTACATGTCTTTTAAATATTGTGAATTATTATTTATTGTGACTTATAGTACATTTTACCTAGTTTTTAAATATGTAAATTTTATTTCCAAAAATTTAAAGATTCTATGTTCAAATTCTCGTCAAAATTAAGAAGTTTGAATCTCGATAAGCGAAAATAGTCATATAAATTGAGACAGATAGAGTAATTAGATTTGCCAGCTATCTTTATCTCACTAGAGCCCGTCCAAAAACTGCTGAAATAAGTAATATTTATTGTTAAACTAATGGTGTGTTTGGTATGAAGGAAAATATTTTTCGAAAGATATTTTCCAATTTTTTCATGTTTGGTTGGCTTAAATGTTTTGGAAAACATTTTCCTTATCAATTCAGTTTTCTCCAATTGGAGGAAAATATTTTCCTTATCAAAAGAAGAGAAAACATTTTCCAAAGCTCCTACTCAACCTTCCCCACCCTCACCAACGCACCCCACCTCCTCTCCAAAAAATGATTTGTTTTTTTTTCTTCAAATTTCAGCTTTTCCTTTACCACCCACCCTACTACCCTTCCGCACCCACCCAAAAAAAATTTACCTTAATTTTTTTTTTTGCAATTTCAAATTTCTTGCACCACCCACCCGTCCCCACCCTCGCGCACAAAGAAAAATTACTTTTTTTTATAATTTAAATTTTTATTTTTTTTGTATAATTGCCCCCAGCCCCGCCCCTGCCCCCCTCAAAAAAAATTTAAATATATTTTTCAATTTTAATTTTATTATTTATCGGTTTAAAGGCTCAAAATTTTACAAGTTTGAAAATTATGAATTCAGAGTTTTATGTGTTTGGAAATTTACGGGTTTAGAAATTATAAAGTTTATGGGTTCGAAATTCCATTTTAAAAGTTTAGCGGTTTGAAATTCTCCAATTTTGAAAGTTTAGAGTTTCGAAAGTTTATGAAATTTGTGGGTCCGTAAGGTTATTGGTTTGAAAGTTTATGGTTCATGTTTATTATATATGTGACGAGCCGGCCCGTCGTCACGTGAGTTACCGCCCCGTTTACCCATATTAGGTTGTTCTATATTTCAATATCAGTATTTGAGTTGATCGGGTAGAATTAGATTAGTTTTAGTTGGAAATATGACACTTAGCCTTTTGGATGGAAACTTATTTTGGAAAAGTCAACCAGAAGTTGACTATGTAGTTAGAGGGCTCGGATGTGAGTTTTGGTGGTTCGAATAGCATCGGGGGATGATTTGTGACTTAGGAGTGAAGTGGGAATTCAATTTGAAGGTCCGGTGTAGAATTAGGCAAATTGGCAAAGGTTGAATTTTGGCGAATTCTGGTTGGTAGGTGAGATTTTAGTCCCAAGGGTCGGAATGGAATTCCGAGAGTTACAGTAGCTTCGTTAGGTTATTGTGGATATGTCTGCAAATTTTAAGGTTATTCATACATCGTTTGGTTGGGTTTTTGGTTGAATGCGAGTTTTAGAAGTTTTGAAGAAACTTATGCTTGAATCCGGTGTGAATTGATGGTTTTAGTCTTGTTTGATACGTTTTGATGATTGGAACAAGTTCGTATGATACTTTGGGATATGTGAATGCTTTTTTGGTTGAGGTCTCGGGGGCCTCAGATGGATTCTGAATGTTTAACGGATCGATTTTGGCCTCATATGGACTGCTTGTTTGCTGGTATTTCTGCAGCAGAGATTTACTCTATGCGATCACAAGAGAGGGGATTCGGTCGCATTGAGCAAAAGTTGAGGGGGAGGGGGGTGAATTGGCCTATGCGATCGCAATAGGCTTTGCATGCGATCGCAGAAGAGGGATTTTCAGGCCTATGCGATCGTAGGGGTGAGCTACGCGATCGCACTGAAGGATTTTGGGGGGCCAGTATTTTTACTCTATGCGATCGCAGGGCATTGTATGTGATCACAACGAGGGTCGCCAGGGAAGAATGGTTTTAAGGGTTATTTCATCAGCGACCTATTCATTATTTCCACCATTTTTAACCTCCTAAAGAGCTTTGGGCAAGAATTTTTGAGGTATTTGACTGAGGATCAATTGGAGGTAAGTTTCTTGACCTAATTATTCGAGTTTGTGGTAGATTTATCATAGAAATCAGTGAAAAATCTATAATGACCCGGCCGGTTATTTTTGGAATTTACGTCACGATCCCCCATTAACTGCTTTCCCTAAGTCCATTTCTGCTATTTTGGTTTGCTGGGATGTTCGGTTCTAGAATTCGGAGTGTTTTGGGATACTTAGTCCCTAAATGAGAGCTTAACAGTTGAAAAATGGTCCATACTCGGAACATTGTTAAGATGAACTCGAAATGGAAATTCGATGGTTCCGTTAGCTCCTCTAGGTGATATCAGGGTTGGGAGCATGTTCGGAATGTATTTTGGAGGTCCGTCGCTCATTTAGGCTTGAAATGCCGAAGTTGAAATTTTTTAAATTTCAGTCCGATAGTGAATTTTTGATTCGAGGCTCGGTTTGGGATTTCGGAAGTTGCTGCAGCTTTGTCTTGTCATTTTGGATGTGCATCAAAAATTTCAGGCCATTCGGACAAGTTTTGGATATGTTTTTGATCGAAAATGTGTTCGGTTAGAACTCAAAGTTCACAGGCTTGAATTATTGGTTAATTCATGTTTTCGGCGTTGTTTTAGGTGGTTTAAGGATTTGAACAAGTTTGAACGATGTTATGGGTCATGTCTATGGGTTTGGTTGAGGTCCCGGGGGCCTCAAGTGTGTTTCGGAAGCTCAACGCATCAATTTCGGAACTTTGAAGATTGCAGATTTTTGCTGCAGACTATTGTTCTCTGCGATCGCGTAGTAGAAAAATATAGCAGACCATTTTCCTTCAATGTGATCGCATAAACCCTCATGCGATCGCATAGTTACTGATTTCCCTTCTCCGCGATCGCAACACCCTTTCTACGATCGCATAGCAGCACTTCATTACCTTACGCGATCGCAATACTGTCCCTGCAATCGCATAGACCATTTTTTTCAGGCTTCAAACTTTACTCTACGCGATCGTGATCATGTCCCTGCGATCGCATAGATCATTTTCCAGGTCTTCAAATTCTACTCTACGTGATTGCACAGCTACTCATACGATCACATTGAATAAAATACCTGGGCAGAATATAACATTTCAAAAATGAGGGTTCTTCCATTCTTGCTCAAACTCAAGCTAGGGAGCTCGGTTTTGGGAGATTTTTCGAGGGTTTTTCAGAGGCAATTTTTGGGTAATGATTCCTTACTCATTTATGATTAATATTTACTAATCTAAACTCGAATTCCTCCATTAATTTTGGATTTTGGATGAAACTTGGGGTAAATTTCTTAGAATTAATTTTGATAATTTGAAGGGGCATTTGACCTCCAATTTGGGAGATTTTTATATGGTTAGACTCGTGTAAGTACAAGAGTTCTGAAAATGTAAAAATATTTCGATTCTAAGTCGATGTCTAGAGGGGTATTTTGGTCATTTTACCTATTTTTGCGCCTTAACTTTAATTTTAACAGTGTAATCAGTTACTTGCGATGTTATTTACACTATGCAATTGGTTTGAATAGATTTGGGCCACTCAGAGTCGGATACTCGTGGCAAGGGCATTGTTTTTGTACCGGGTTGAGGTAAGTGGCTTGTCTAACCTTGTGTGGGGGACCTCTCCCCTTAGGATATATTATGTGTTGATTTAAATGCCGTGTACGCGAGGTGATGGGCATGTACTTGTGCAAATTGTTGAAAATCTACTTTACTTGAATTGCTCAAACTGTGTTAGCTCTGTTATTTAAATGCATTAAATGCACGATTTATCCTGTATTAGTTAGAGAGGTATGATTAGATAGAATTAACTGTCTAAATGCTTAATTGTCTTAAGTTAAATTACGTGAAACATGTTGGGAAAGAATTAATTATTAATTGTAGTTGTGTATTCCATTTTTCTAAGTATTTTCCTTATTTGATTGTGTTTTGTATTGTGAACTGTGGGTTCAATTCTCGGAGATCCTGATTACTGAAAAATGGACTGCGGGTTCAATTACCAGAGATCTTGGTTACTGAAAAATGGACTGTGGGTTCAATTTCCCGAGATCCTGGTTACTGAAAAATGGACTGCAGGTTCAATTCCCAGAGATCCTGGTTACTGAAAAATGGACTGCGGGTTCAATTCCCAGAGATCCTGGTTACTGAAAAATGGACTACGAGTTCAATTCCCAGAGATCCTGATTACTAATAAATGGGTTGCGGGTTCAATTCCCGGAGATCATAGTTACTGATAAATGGACTACGGGTTCAATTTCCAGAGATCCTGTGCTATTGATATAAATGGACTGCGGGTTCAATTCCCGGAGATCTTGTGTTATTGATCATGTACTTGTTATGTTATTTTTCTTTTCCTTGTTTAGCTAAATTGTCAATGACTTGTAGCTTCTATCTTGTTCTGCCGTCATTTCAAATTTTCTCCCGCTTTACATGGTTCGATATTGTTATTATTATTATTCTCGATAGGGCCTAACCTTCCTCGTCACTACTCCATCGAGGTTAGGCTTGGCACTTCTGAGTATCGCCGTGGTGTACTCATGCTACTCTTATGCACACTTTTATTGTGCAAATCCAGGTACATCTGATCAGGCACACTACCGGTGATCGCGGAGCTATTTTGGGAGACTTGAGGTATGCATCTGCTGCGTTCGCAGATCCGGAGAGTCTCCTTCTGTTCTCCCTTAGCGACAATAGTTCATTTCCCTTTTGTTTCGGTTGTATAGATACTCTTGGAGGATAGAGCCACATTTTTACACTCTTTTAGCCTGTGCCTGCCCGTGAGTTTCCGTGAGCCACAGTTTAGCACACCTTAATTAGTTTCTTTTTCTTCTCAATGGTTGGTATTAACACATTGGTTATGCTTATTCCATTTGGGGGGGGGGGGGGGGGGAAGCTAAAAAAAATCGGGCCATGTTTTCTTAATGTCATAATAATAAAATTATAACGCTTTCCTTTGAATATCTTTTTACAAAATTTTTTATTTAAATTTGAATTAAAATTTTTAAGTTATAATTATATAATATAATTTACAAGAAAATTCCTTCGATACAAAACGTAAACAAATAAATAGCCTCCTCCCCCACACATATATATATACACCTCAGGTAAAATTTTTTTTTAAAAAAAAAGTCCAGGCCCACTTAAGCTTGTTTAGGATAGGGCCTGACCCACATAGCCTGGGACCATTAGTACACGATCTCGGTCCCGGTCTGATTATACCTAAAAGCTCATGAAGCCCGAGTCCATTTAAGAATGGTCCATTTAAGTCCGGCCCGTAAAGCCCGTTTGAGATCGAGCCCGGACCATTTGCCACCCTTACATTAAATTGTTATGGACCTTTACATTTCATTTCGTTATCATGTTATATTTGTTGATTAGCAAACTTTTCTTAGAGTCAGTTATAGTACACAAAATAATTTTGTATACTCTATTTGATATTTGCAAGTTAAAAAAGGAAAATAACAATGGTGCTTACTAGTTAATGACATGTGATTTTTTTTCACTTAAAATCGAGGATATATATGTTCTTTTTTATTTGTTTAAACGTTATAAATAAAATTACCTTATACTAATAGTAATGAACTAACGTGTATTTAATAACTTAATTGATAGAAAGTAGATCTCTCTCTACACTTTCTCTCTCGGCGCATGTTTGCATGTATTGGCTAACGTACACTGATCGGAAACAATAGGGAGAGGACAACCTTGGAAGCTAGTGACAAAGGTACAACTAGCAGATTATCACTTCAGGAGATAGGAATGGTAGTCAGGGGAGCAACACAGATGTAGATGCACAAATGAAACTCCATAGATGTGACAATGGAACTCCAAAAAATTCCGAGGGTAATCGAGGTTGGAACAATATGCAGAAATTAACTAGAGATCTGGAGAATTTGAGCCCGAATCTGAGTGAATCAACACCACAGACAGCTGCTGAGAAGATAAATCAAGGAACTTTGAGCCAAAATACTGTTCCATTAACTACTGTAGCACCAAATGAAACTACAAATAGTCGTAAGGATAAGGAGCTGAAAAACAAGGAAAATAGAGAAATTGTGATGAAAGAGTAACAAGTGATGAAGCAGAACACATAGAAATAAGTTACACAAGTCAAGCCACAAGTACCAACGGGAGAAAACCAGCAGAAGTAGTCAAACCTGTTCGTAGGGAACAAAATGGCTGCACGAGGTATGGATCTTGTATTCATACCACCTCTTATACATGATGGAGTTAAAAAAGTGCAATTGCAAAATGAGGAAATGGAATCAAAAAATATGAAAGAGGAAAAAGCTATAATTGTCTATGTTATTGGAGAAACACCATCAATAGGAGCCATAGAGAGGTTTATAATTGTTCAATAGAATTTTGCTGCTAAGCATATAGTGTATTATCGCAATGAAGGTTACTTTGTGGTATTATTCAATAGTTTGGATGATAAGAATGTAGTTCTCTATTCACGACCATACACAATATGGGTGAAGCCAATGATATTAAAGTCTTGGACTGAAAATTTCAATCTATATGAAGTACTCAAAACTAATCCACTGTGGGTAAGCTTTCCGAATCTACCTTTGAATTGTTAGGGTAGGCTGTCACTGGGCAGAATTTCCAGGGGATTAGGGACACATCTATATACTGATGAATGCACAAGTAATACTGCTAGAATCTCATATGCTAGAGTGTTCATAGAGATGGATATTAGCAAAGAGTTACCAAGGAGTGTTAAAATCCAAGATCCTACATGCAAAGAATTTGACCAAGAGGTTGAGTATGACTGGGTACCTCAGTACTGTAAGAAGTGCTTGATGGTGGGCATGATTGTGAAGGAGAATAGGACAAAAATAGACAAATAAATAGGAATGGAAAAAATGACCAGCATCAGAATAAGCAACAAGGGAGGGATGTCAATGTTAATGGGAACATACAACCACCAAAGACAGCAACAACTCAATGGGTGGTAATAGGTACTACAAAATAGACACAAAAAGACATGGGCGAGCAGATAGAACAAGAAGAGGAACCACAGAACCCAAAGGGAGATAAAAAAGTATGGACTAAAACAAAGGGCAAGATGGGAATGACAAGTCCTATACAACATGGTATGCAAACTACAGATGGCTTCTCTCATCTGAGTGAAGTGGCAAATGAAGGTAGGGTAAGCTGGGCAGATGATGAGGCAACTGGATGTAGTAGGGGAGAAGGTGAGTAGATAATTCCAAATACTCAAATCATATGAACATTGCAACTTGAAATGTGAGGGGTTTCAATAAAGTACATAAGAAAAAAGATATGAAAGTTTTCTTAGAAAATCAAAAAATAAGTCTTATAACAATAGTTGAACGCAGAGTCCAAAACAATAAAGAAAGAGAAATTATAAATAAATGAGCATCAGGCTGGAGATGGTGCATCAACAATACATGGAATGAAAAAGGCACAATTTAGATTCTATGGGACCCTAGTAGAATTGAATTTATCATGATGCAGTCTCATAACCAATATATCCATGGCATAGTTAAGAATAACACTTCAACTAAACAGTTCACTTTTACAACTATATATGGACTACATATTGTTGCTCAAAGACAAGACCTATGGAAAGAATTGAGGAAAATTGATACCTAGACAATGAATAATTGGCTGATCATGGGAGATTTCAATATTGTGATTGATAAAGAAGATAGAGTAAATGGCACAGAAATACAAGATAATGAAATCAGGGATTTTACAACTCTAATGGAAGACTACAACTTCAATGAGCTCAGAATTGTGGGAATAACATACACATGGACAAATAGTCACGTGTTTAGCAAGATTGATAGAGCTATTATAAATGCCAAGTGGATGCTGAATATGCCACTATTATAGGTTACGATTATGGACCCTCTTTTCTCTGATCATTCCCCATTATACATAGAAGTGGAGGCAGCAATGGAGGTGTAGGGGAGACCTTTCAAGTTTTTTTAACTTCCTCACTGAACATGCAGAGTTTGAACACATAATAAAGAATAACTGGAACAAGCAGGCTACAAACATAAAATATATATGGTACAATATGAAGAATATCAAAGAAGGGTTGAAGTATTTGAACAAGAGAGAGTTCTCTAACACAACAAAGAAAGTACATCAAGTAAGGAAAGAGCTAACAGCTATACAAGCACATATGAGGACACCTAATATCACAAATGATATGTTTGAATTGGAAAAACCAAAAAACAACAACTGGAGAAATGGAGCACTATTGAAGAAAGCATCTACAGCCAAAGGTCTAGAATTCAGTGGCTTCAGCTAGGAGACTCCAATACAACCTACTTTTTTGCAAACATGAAAGGGAGAATAACACATAATCAGATCAAAATCTTAACAGATGCAAGTGGAAGAGTTATTAATAATTCAAAGGGGATTGAGAGGGAGATATTGGGATTTTATGAAGGGTTACTAGGGAGATCAACAAACAACATGCCTGCTATTAATCCTAACATAATGAAAAATGATTCAAAACTCACAAGGTCACAACAACTTCAGTTAATAGAACCATTTACTAAGGAGGAAGTACAAACAACTTTGAAAGGGATTGGTGATTCAAAAGCATCAGATGGAGATGAATTCAATGCATATTTTTACAAGAAGACCCGGCATGTAATTGGAGAAGACATCACAGAGGTTGTCGTAAAGTTTTTGATGACGATTAAATGTTTAAACCAATAAACAGGACAAAAATTACCTCGATCCTAAAAGTAAAAAATTCTATCTCTATTAAACAGTTTAGACCCATATCCTACTGCACCATTATCTACAAAATCATCTCCAAGATGCTCACAAACAGGCTAAAAGGAGTTATGTAAGATTTAGTTGACCTGAGTCAAGCAACATTTGTTCCAGGCAGAATTCTGAGTTATAATGTACTTTTGGGTCATGAACTTATAAAAGGCTATAGGAGGAAGGGTATATCACCCAAGTGTATGGTTAAAGTGGACATGCAAAATGCCTATGATACTGTAAAATAGTATTTTTTGGAATAAGTCCTCACATAGATGAAAATCCCAGGAAAATTTCTAGCTTGGATCATGACATGTGTTACCACTCTGTCATATACTGTTGTGATCAATGAGAAGCCAACAACTCCTTTTGCTGTTAAGAGAGGAGTCAGGCAGGGTGATCCCTTATCACCTTACCTGTTTGTCCTAGTTATGGAGTATTTTACTAGGAGCTTGAAGACACTTAAAGACAAACCTCACGTTAACTATCATCCTAGATGTGATAAGCTGGACCTAATTCAACTGAGCTTTGCAGGTGATTTATTGTTATTTTGTAGGGGTAATGTGGTATCTGTACAACTATTACTTGACTGCTTTCAACAATTCTCAAAAGCTTCAAGTCTAATTGCTAATCAGGAAAAGAGCAGCATATTGGAGGGGTTACTAATGAAGTGCAACAATATATTATCCAATGCCTGGGATTTTCTAAAGGCTCTTTGCCATTTAGATATTGGGAGTCCCACTGAGCAGCAAAAGACTATCTATTGCATAATGTCAACCTTTGATAGACATGATAGTTAGCAGAATTAAAAATTGGACAGTGAAGTTCCTCTTCTATGCTGGCAGACTAGAGTTGATCAAGAGTATCTTATTTGTTATTCAGTCATTCTGGTCATAGATATTTCCCCTACCTAAGAAGATATTACAAGCCATTGAGACAGTGTGTAAAATATTATTGTGGACTGGTGAAACAGGAAATAAAGCCAAAGCTTTGGTAGCTTGGAGACAACTATGCTTGCCACATTCTGTAGGGGGTCTAAATATCACTGATATAGTCACATGGAACAAAGCTGCTCTACTCAAAAAATCGTGGAACCTGAACATCAAGAAGAATAGATTGTGGATTCAATGGATCCATACTTACTACATCAAAAGGCAAGAGTTAGTGCAAGTTAAAGCTAAACAAGCCTCACGGCTGGTACAAAAAATACTATGAGCTGGAAAATACCTAAATGAGACTAATATTAAGATGAAGTGTTGAACATGAAGCAATATTCCATCAGGATGATATATAACAAACTAAAAGGTGATCTACCCAAGGTGGAATGGAGAAGACTTATATGCAACAACTGGGAGAGTCCTAAGTGGAAATTCATTATATATCTAGCCATACTAGAGAGATTGTATACAAAGGACAAACTATTGGGATGGGGAATAGCAGTAAATCCAACATGCTCACTATGTGGCAACGCAAATGCAAGCCATGAACACCTGTTCTTTCAATGCAGGTTTTCAGCACACATATGGGACAAGCTATTGCACTGGATGTGATTTCCAAATAATGTACAAGGTTGGCAGGATGAAAAACAATGTGTAATCAAACATTGTCCAGGAAAGAAATAAGAAAATGCAACATTTAGAATGGTTTTTGCAGGTGCAGTCTACTATATTGGCAATAACGTAATTGGAGAATCTTTCGAGGGATACAAAGAAGAAGTGAGGAAGTGACCAAAATGATCATCCTGGAAGTACATTATCAAGGAATGTTGAATTCTAAGCTAGCTAAACATTTACAACATTTGAGTTTTTATCCTTTGTTGTAAATGAATAGCTATGTAGATACGAGGATACTAGATTTGGGGCTCCATGTCCAAGTCTATGTGGTAATAAGGGTTCTGATACACCTGTAAATATTTCCCTGGTAATAGATAATATAATTACCAAAAAAATAACTTAATTGAGATAAACTTAAGTTGATTTAGTTACACATATTTTCAATTTTTTTTACTCGTACTAGTTATAAATTATAATTAGGAGAAATTTGGAAAAATATCACACAAGGTCAAGGTTCACTATAATCTATAATTAAAAAAAAAAAAAAAAAGAGGAGGAAATTTGGTAGGATAGAGTCATTGACGGTGTCATAACCACCTAGACCCACCAAGAAAACAAAAGCCTTCCATTGAATTTCACGTAAATAAAAGTCTTCTCCTCTTCTTCCTCTTCGTTTCTCTCTTTTTCTTCCACTAATGGCTTCTGATTAGGCCTAAAATTTCCTAACCCTAGCTTTTTTCTCTTCATCTATATCCCATACTTACATAGGTATACGTAATATAAAAGGGTACTATAGTAAATTGAAGGAATCGAGGCGATTCGAAGGGGATCTGAGGATTTCCCTGGATCTGCTCTAGGGATTCCGGTAAGTCTTGGGAAATTTCTGTTTCATATTTTTCATTTTGATAATTTTGATGATCGAATAGAAATTTCATCAGTTTTAAACTGTTGTGTAAATTTGGGGGTTCTTGTAGTTAGGGTATTGACAAAAAATTGGGGGTTGTTTGCTGGTCCCTTATTGATCATTATATTAAGCTTTTTTTCGTTATATTCCTCATAAAGTATGAGGTAAATTAGGTGAAAGAGTTACCTCAGCTTGATAGAGCCTGGCTTAGGGTAGGGTTCGGTTCAATCGAAGTACAAATAGTCATGTATACAAATATTAACCTGGAATATGTGGGTGTACTTGGAAAAATCCAATCCTGTTGATAGGTGTTGCTGCCTGGGAAGAGGAAGGTAGTCAACAACAGTAACTATTACAATTACCCCTCAATCCCAAACAGGTGATTCCGCTATGTGAATCCTCTATATCTGTTTTGATTTCTTTGAGACCGTTTCGTTGATGCTAGTTATCCCCCCCCCCCCCCTCGATGACTGAGAAATCCGTGTGGGGCCAACCCTTAGGACCAATCGTAGCCTTTGAAACTCCTGGATAATCGGCTTGCCCCTCTATCCTCCCCCACTTAAATGTTGGGTGTAGTTCGCATATGGAAGTGTTTGAACCCGTGACCTAAGTCACAAGTCCCTCAACCTCTGCCACTGGGACTAATAAGCTATGGGTGCATTTATTTTTGTGGTTTTATATGTATATAGTAAATTGACATGCATTCTTTGACTTATTCGAGAGGATTTAGATTCTTGAGAATCTTATTTAATAGGAGTTCGAGGTAAACTTGAGACGAAGGTTTTGGGGCTGAAACATGGATTTTGCATGCTCAAGCTTTCAGCTGATATATGGATTTTTCACCGATAAAAAAAAGGAAACAATTGCATTGTGATAAGTATCTACTCAGAGAAGAATTGTCATGTTTCTTCTTCTATTGACAAAGACATTAATCACAGTGGGTATGTGGATGGTGTCTGATACGGGCATCTAAATTTCAGTGTTAGCTTGATGAGGGTTGACTTGCCTTGATATTATCTCTATTACAAAGAAAAACCAATACTTAACCATTTTGAAAGCCTTTGTGCAATGTAATGACTAGATTTGCTTCTGAGTTCTGCTCTTGTTTGTGCATTGCATCTTTCCTTGATGTGTAAATGATTGCAGTTTGTTTTTCCTTTTCTGTTCTCATGTTTTCCTCTTGAGATCTGATTCTGCTGTGGTCCTGCAGATTGAATGTGTTGTTTTTAAAATTACTCTAAGAGGCCTACTTTTATCTGCTTGATATATGATGGCCATTCCAATGGATAACAGTTTAGATCATACGTCGCGGGAACGCGTTCAGCGTCTCTTCAGTAAGGTCCGTATATGCTTTTTTGCCTCAATGATTTACCATTTAAATTATTGATATCTAGAATGATTTGCACTGTAATAGCCATATAGTGATATGTATTACAGACCCACATACATAGTTTATTAATTTTTTTTTATTGACCCACATACAGAGTTGGACTGCTGTATGTACAAGTGTGCTGAGTTGTGTTCTTTTAATGTTTAGACATAGACATAGTAATACATATCTGCTTGTTTGGAACATGTGAGTGACGTTTTTTTCACTTATTTTATTAAGAATGCGGAGTTGGAGAATAAGCGTAGAAAAGCAGCACAAGCAAGAGTTTCTTCTGACCCGAACTTATGGCAACAAATGCGGGAAAACTATGAAGCTATCATCCTTGAGGATCATGCTTTTTCTGAACAACATGAAATAGAATATGCCTTGTGGCAGTTACATTATAGAAGAATTGAGGAACTCCGTGCACGCTTCAATGCTGCACTAGCTTCAAATGGATCAACCACTTCTCAGAATGGGAAAGGTCCACCTCGCAGTGGGCCAGATAGCATCACAAAGATTCGCACACAGTTAAAGACTTTTCTCTCAGAAGCAACTGGATTTTATCATGATTTGATGGTGAAGATCAGGGCAAAGTATGGCCTGTCACTAGGAGGTTTCTCTGATGATCCAGAGAATCAGATTTCTTCTTTTAAAGATGAGAAAAAACCTATGGAGTTGAAGAAAGGCTTGATATCCTGCCATCGTTGTTTGATTTATCTGGGTGATCTTGCTCGGTACAAAGGCTTATATGGTGAGGGTGAATCTAAAGCTCGCGACTTTGCAGCAGCATCAAGTTATTACCTGCAAGCTTCTTCACTTTGGCCTTCAAGTGGAAATCCTCATCATCAGGTACCTTTTATTTCTTTATTTTTATTGGTTTTGTTCTAAAATAATCAGTGAGAAATCTTTAGTTATCCCCAAGAGTTGGAGGGGTGGTGGTGGTGGTGTTAAGGCATGGAAAGAAGAGATCATTGAATAATATTCCTATTCAATAGTTGGTATCTTATTGTTTATATTTGCAAAGATTAGCTGATTGTTCTGTTTTCTCAGCTTGCAATACTGGCTTCCTATTCCAGTGATGAGTTGGTGGCAATCTATCGGTATTTTCGTAGTCTTGCAGTAGAGAATCCTTTTACCACTGCAAGGGATAACTTAATCATTGCGTTTGAGAAGGTAAGCAGCTTATTGAGTTGTTCCATTAAGATCTTGTTGGTTTTTGTTTTAGATCTTTATCCGGAGTTCTGGTAAAGCTGGAAAATCAATTAAAAAATCTGGCAAATGGTCTCTGCAAGTATTTTTTGGTGTGTATGGACGGAAAGAAGTCGTAATGTTTTGATGGAATTTCAACTCCAAATCACTCCCTAAAAGCCAGTTGTCTTCATCTTCTTTTTTGCTGGAATAACTTCTCTTCTGTAAATGATCCACTTTTGGATTTTGTTATCACTGATTATATATTAAATAATACTATGAAATGGAGCTGACTTTCTTTTTGTACTTGTCGGATCTTCTTCATGCCATCAATGAAAGTACCTCATTCAAAAAAAAAAAAGAGTCAACGTACTAAGGACTTTTCTGACCACAGATGGTCAAATCCAGGGTTGAGAAAGTTTCATTCTTGGTAGAGGTACTATGAAATGGAGCTGACTTTTTTTTTTGTACTTGTCGGATCTTCTTCATGCCATCAATGAAAGTACCTCATTCGAAAAAAAAAAGAATCAACGTACTAAGGACATTTTTGACCACAGATGGTCAAATCCAGGGTTGAGAAAGTTTCATTCTTGGTAGAGGTGATGAGAAAGTAGAAAAAATTGATCCAACCTGAGAGTAGTAATACATGCTTTCCATCTTTCCATGGTTAGTATAAAATCAAAAAGGAAATTTGGATTTTATTTGGAAAAAGAACAATATAAATCAAAGGTGTAGATGCCGTTTAAATTATATCATTATGAAATGTTCTTTATCAAGCAATATAGACACCTAAATCCATTTATAGGAAGCTCCTGAGATCTTGTAGTGGGACTCCGATATACATCTTTTCAGTTGCTGCTGGGTATGGAACGGAACTTCGATTTACATTCTTATTGTTGTCAAGGAGTGACCAAGATGTGCTTATCTAGTGTATGTTTATCTTTCTCAAGTGTTCAAGTTCTGCCCAAAGACACTTTCGTGTTAAAGTTTTCTGGGCATCTGTACTTCTCATTTGGACTGTTTCTACTGTTGCAATGGGTCGTATACTTGACTTAGTGTCATGATTTCTCTGTTATGGTCCTTATAAAAAAATGATTTCTCTGTTATAACAGAATCGTCAGTGTTACTCCCAGCTGCCAAGGGATGCCAAGGCTTTGTTCATCAAGGCAGAACCTTCACGTACAACTGGAAAAGGACGAGGTAAATGTGAAACAAGGAAGCCTCTGAAAGATGTAAAGGTTGAAGCAAGTTTACCCATGGAAAAAGCTTCAAGTATATCTGAAATCTTCAAAACCTTCAGGATGGGATTCGTTCGGTTGAATGGTATCCTCTTCACACGCACTAGGTATGTTCCCTATCTAAAAAAATTATCTGCTATTTGGACACACCATAACTAAGTGATGACACTATATTGTTACCATCTTTGATCAGCTTGGAGACGTTTGAAGAAGTGCTGTCATCGGTTAAAGCTGATCTGCTTGAGCTTCTCTCTTCTGGGTCTGATGAGACGTATAGTTTTGGTTTAGATGCTGCAGACTGCAGACTGGCAATTGTCAGGCTCGTCGCCATCTTAATATTCACCATCCATAATGTGATAAGGGAAAGTGATAATCAATCATATTCTGAGATTCTACAGAGATCAGTGCTTCTACAGAATGCATTTACTGCTGCTTTTGAGTTCATGGGTCATGTGGTTGAGAGATGTATCCAATTAAATGATCCCTCATCTAGCTTCTTATTGCCTGGTGTTTTGGTTTTCGTAGAATGGTTGGCGTGCCATCAAGATATTGCACTTGGTAATGAATCAGAGGAAAAACAAGCAAGTGCTAGATCTTTTTTCTGGAAGAACTGCATCACTTTCTTTAATAAGCTCTTGTCGACTGGGTCTAAGTTTGTCGATGAAGATGAAGATGAAACATGTTTTTTTAATATGAGCAGGTATGATGAAGGTGAGAGTGGTAATTGTCTTGCGTTGCCGGAAGACTTTGAACTTAGAGGATTTGTTCCTCTTCTTCCAGCTCAGCTTATCCTTGACTTCTCAAGGAAACATTCTTTTGGTGGTGATAGTGGAAGTAAAGAGAAGAAGGCACGTCTTCAGAGGATGATTGCAGCTGGAAAGGCTCTTGCTAATGTGGTCCGGGTTGGAGAAGAGGGAATATATTTTGACACCAGGGGAAAGAAATTTGTCATTGGCCTTGAGCCCCAAGCTTCTGATGATTATCAACTTAATGGCTCCAGGGAAGTTACTAAATTAGGTGGTATTGAACTGGAAAGTCCAGATGCTGGACTATTGACTGTCGGAGATCTGCAGCCAAAACAGCAATTGTATGTGGAATGTGAGGAAGAAGACGAAGTTATCGTTTTTAAGCCGTCAGTGATGGAAAAAGTGAATGGCATCTCTTCAAATACAATGACCTTAGCAGTTCCTGTGTCTGTTATTAGCACTACCAGTGATCCTTCTGGTGTTAGCATGGCTTCTGTTAACATCTGTAGTGAGATGGGGCCATTTTCATCTGCACTTGATGGATTGAGCTTGCAGAATGCTTGGAGTACAAATGTAAGGCAGCCAACAAGCATTGCTCATACCAATACCCAATATGTGCAGCCAATCCAAACAAGTGCTTCCATGTGGTCTGTAGAGCAAGATGCTGTTATGAATGGATTGGTGGGGGGCCTTAACTTGATGGGAAATGGGCTAACTGCAGAAGCTGAGTTACTGAATCATCCAGAAAGGGTTCCACCTGCAGCATATTCAGTCCCTTTACCCCGGTCTGTGAATTTTAGCACTGCAAATAATATTCATGTCCAGGTTCCAGAGGCTGCTATACCATCTACCTTCAGTTCACTTACATCCTCAGTGGCTGGTTCAGATAGCATGTCAATGAAATCTTCATCAGTTATCTCGACAGGAATGAAGAAAAATCCAGTGAGCCGACCTGTTAGGCATCTGGGTCCACCTCCAGGGTTTGGTTCTGCTGCGTCAAAAGTAGATGACTCTTCATCTGCTTTGACCTTAAAGAATGAAAACAATCCCATCTATCGTATGGATGATTATAGCTGGTTGAACGGATATCAGTTACCTTCAACACATCAAAGCATTGGTTACAATAACTCTCACAATCAATCAACACAAACATACCACTCTGTGAGCAACACTGGTAGCTTAGTCGGGATGGTTAGCTTCCCTTTCCCTGGGAAACAGGTGCCCTCTGTGCACATGCAGTCAGATATTCAGAAAGCAAATCAACAATCTGTTGCACTGCCTCAGCAGTATCGAGGACAGTCCCTGTGGCAAGATCGCTACCTTGTGTGATGGATAGGGAGACTAGATGGTGAAATGCATCTTCCTTGTTCTTTTTAATTATAAAGTTACTGCAACGAATCAGACTGTTCTTCAATATACCAGAGTGTACATTCTCTCAATTGTGTTTCCATGCTGTACAGGTTAACAATTACTGAGGAGTGTCCTCTAGCCTGTTGCTACGAAGTTCAACCATCTTATTGCATTGTGGCCAAGGTTATTATGTTTTTTATTGCAGCATGGATGGTCTTGGAATGTTGCAGGCACTCGCTGTTGAGCAGGTATTCGCGGCTGCCTTTTCTCCTTGTTTCTCTCCCCCCTTCTCTCGTTCTGACAACTGTTTGACCTGTTAAGTGTGCCCATGTGGTTTGTGTCGGCGGGCTTTTGATTATTCCAAGTCCAGAACAGTCATACAAGAATAGGTCCTCCAGGTATCTTTTGATACCTTCCGAACAAGCTCCGCATGTCCTGAGCAATTAGGAAGTACGGGTCACGCTTAAGCTAATTGCCCCCCCCCCCCCCCAAGATTCTATTTTTTTTTTTAATTTAGGGGGAAATACTCAAGCAAGCAGGTGATTGGTTCTTTCTGGACAGCAGATCTCTGTTGGAAACCTCTTCCGTTTTCTTTTCTTCCAAGATTATGTATTTACTTTGAACTACTCTACACTTGCATATACCATGTCTCAGTGTCAGATTGGCCTGGTTCCTGGTGGCAGTTGTCCTGTTATTCCTCGAAGAGTCTGGGTAATGAAGAGTTAGATCCTGAGGCCTGTATTTCTTTCCTTCTGAACATGGCAGAATAGGGAACAAAATAAGTAGGGTTTTGTCCAATTCTTTACTGCCTAACTCCAATGTAAAGCTGCTCAGACTTTTTCCTTTCTTTTCCCAAGGTTGTTAATGTTAATGTACCGGAAGATTATCGATGTTAATTTGCCTGTGCTTACAAATGTTGTAATTTTTCTGTTGTCATCTTATGGACAGTTGTGGGTTTGGTGCAGCGTGTGCCGAGCTATTCAAACTGGTTGAGTAGAGACTCGATGTCAGTAGGTGCTGGAATTGGGAGCTTTCAAATTAAGAACCTTGACTTGGTTGGATTGATTTTTATGCGGCCAAGAGATCAGGCTGTGGTGGATAGCTGGTTGGAGCAGAAGCAACAGTAAATCAACCCGGTTTAATGATCTCAAAAAGAGTTGTGACATACCATGATGAGCAACTTCCTACTATTAAACGTTTACGGTAGATGTCTTGGCAGTTCCCGTGTTTGACTTTGAAGTTCTGAGGGTATTTTACCTATCGTGAAGAAGGATTTGTTGTCGTTGGAGTACTTGTGGATTTAGATGGAAATAAGTTTGTATTGTCTATCTTTAAAGTTTCTGACTATCTAAACTTTTCCTGTTTGTTGCTACTGTCCGGTAGTGGCAATCATCCTGTTTTTTCTTTGGACCATGTATGCAATTATTCCAGTTAAAATTGCTGTGGCCTGTGGTTGGAATTTGGATGGTTGATATTTTGTCATCTTAATGCCGGTGTTTCATTTTTCCAACAAGGCAACCCTTCCTACTTTTCCCTCTCCCTTTTTATTTCGGTATGCTCCGTATCTTAGGTGAAATCCATGGTTGTTTCCTTTTCTTATTTTTTCCACCAGTTTTTTGCGCTATAAAATGTTTAAATGTGATCGTCTGACCTCAGCTTTTTAATATACTAGTTTCCGGGTATGTACGTATACCCTACATGTCAATCAATACAATTTAAAACACAAAAAATCATAGTCGTTTAAACATGTGTGTGATGTATAAGCTAAGATGATGAAGGGTAAGTATATTTGACTTGTCTTAACAGTTGAAAGCCAAATAATTAGATATCCGCACGATTATACTGTGTCAATTATTTTGAAATTTGTACAAAATGTATCCTGTATCAAATTACAAAAACTAGTACTTCTATAAAATAAAATTTTTAGTTGCATGCCTACTTTATAAATTAATACAAAAGAAATATCTTGAAAGATTAATAAGTTGAAAAATCAAATTCCTCGCTACAATGGTGCATGTGAGCGAAGTAGGCGGGTAAAAGCTTAGATCTCAGGTCATTTTGAAGGACAATTTAAATATCTTGGGTCGGTGATTCAGGAGAACGGAGAGATCGACGAGGATATCACTCACCGCATAAGGGCGGGGTGGACAAAATGGAGGCTTGCACCAGGAGTCTTATGTGATAAGAAAATGCCACTAAACTCAAGAGGAAGTTTTATAGAGCTGTGGTTAGACCTGCCATGCTGTATGAGGTGGAGTGCTGGCCGGTTAAGAACTCTCATGTTCAGTCAGTGAAGGTTGCGGAGATGAGGATGCTCAGGTAGATGTGCGAGCACACCAGGTTAGATAAGATTAAGAACGAAGTTATTCGGGAGAAGGTGAGGGTGACCTCAGTGGATGAAAAAATGGGGGAAGCGAGACTCAGGTGGTTCGGGCATGTGCGGAGGAGAAGCCCTGATGCCCCGGTGAGGAGTTGTGAGCGGCTGGCAGTGGTTGGCACAAGTCGAGGCAGAGGGAGGCCTAAGAAGTATTGGAGAGAAGTGATTAGGCAGGACATGGCAAGATTACGGATTTTCGAGGACATGACCCTCGATAGGAGAGTTTGGAGGTCTAGTATCAGGGTTGCAGGATAGGGGCTTGTAGAACTCTTCATTCCTCATTCCCGGGGCTAGGTGGGGCTTTGGTAGTGCTCTCCATAGATGACTTACGTATCGTATTGTGTCCCCTTATGATACTTACTGGTTGATATTATTGCATGCCATTTCATTTATGATTTTACTTTAGATAATTGTTTATACGATTTCTGCTGGAGTCACTAATACTCTTTTGTTTTTCCTTTTTCTTTCTTTTTTTTTTCTTTTTTTCCTGAGCTGAGAGTCGATTGGAAACAACATCTCTGCCCTTTCGGGTAGGGGTAAGATTTGCGTATGTATTACCCTCTCCAGACTTCACTATGTGAGACTATACTAGATTTGTTATTGTTGTAACGGTGCATGTGAGCTTACACCATAAGAATTCAGTAGCGATGGTAGTACCCATTATTAGAATCTTATCTACAAGAGTGATGTCTAAGAGGCATATTGGAAGGCTACGTCTTTCCGACCCCTGGGGTGATTGACACGAAAAGACTTTGTGGGTGGTTTTGGCTGAATGTCTTTAAAATTGGCAGTGCTTAAAAAATGACTCCGGACACACACAGACTATTTAGGAGTTGTTTTACCGGATTAAATTGTTCATTGAAGTTTACCGTATTGTCATACTTCTGCTTTTTATGGATTTCTTTACAGGTTAATAGAGTTAATGCTATATGTATGGGTCATAATCCGATTCTACAACAATCGATAAGGTTAATCGTTCCTCTCGGCTAATGCAAGCGTAAATGTGCCATAACCATTCCTAATTAAGGAGACCTTTTTGCATCCACTTAAGATGGTTACTAAGGTTATGACCTACGGGATATATCTCAAATAATCCTCTAACGTGAGCCCAGTCATCAAGGGTCAACTTATACAATTCACATCTATAAGTATCAGGAGAGGGAGCAGAAACATGGTCCCACTCTCTCCCCATGGGGACTCTAAAAATACAGAGTAAAACACAGAGTGAGAACCGAAGACAAAAAACAGAATAAAGGTAGGTCGAACGAAACATGACTGTAAAGATCTGTACCTCTTCACGGAGAGGCAGATTATTCTATTATCATGAATAAAGATCACCAATATTTTATGTTATTATTAATACAAGTATTTTCATTATCTTTTCCCTTGTTAAATTTTGGATGTGTTACGACTTGCTATGATTGACCCTTCATTTACATTGATTGTTTTGAATTCATAAGTGCTCGTTAACATTTTGAACGAAACAATTTGGCGCCGTTTGTGGAGATTTCCTAGCAAGATCGTGTAGCCCTTCCTGAAATCAGAAGAAAAAGGAAAACACCAAAGAAAGGGAAAATAACCCAATTAGAGCAAGCTTGATTCATCCCGTCCGCACACAAGAACTCGGGCTACGAGCCCTCGACTCAAATTAATCAACAAACGTTCAACGACAGTTGAACTGGGACTCAGACCATGAGCCTTCGCCGAATTAATTCAACCATAGTTGAATCAGTACTCGGGCTACGAGCCCTCGACTCAAATCCGTTGAATTGGGACTCAGGCCATGAGCCTTCGCCGAATTAATTCAGCCATAGTTGAATCAGTACTCGGGCTACGAGCCCTCGACTCAAATTAATCAACGAATGTTCAACGACAGTTGAACTGGGGCTCAGGCCATGAGCCTTCACCGAATTAATTTAACCATAGTTGAATCAGTACTCAGGTTAGGAGCCCTCGACTCAAATTAATCAACAAATGTTCAATGACAGTTGAACTGGGACTCAAGCCATGAGCCTTCGCCGAATTAATTCAACCATAGTTGAATCAGTACTCGGGCTACGAGCCCTCGACTCAAGTTAATCAACAAATCTTTGATGACGGTTGAACTGGGTGGGAGCACAAATAAAACAAGCAGTAATCGAGCAATGCGAAAAGGGAAGCTCCCACTTGATTCAAAGGAACAATCACAGGCCACGCCCGTCCACACCAAACCAAACATTATCCAAAAAAAAAAAAAACAAAACAAAAAAAGAGGAACAACAATATACGGCAACAACCGTTAGAAAGGAAAACAGATCACTCTTTTTCACTCGGGACCATCCGCACCGTCGCCCGCGCCAGTCGCACCGTCTCCTGCTCCCGCCGCTTCGCCACCTGCTCCGCCTTCGCCACCACCCGCAATTCCCATACCATTGCCAGCTCCCGCCAGTCTCCCACCAGCGCCATCATCAATACCGGGCGTCGCAGCATCGAAGCCGCATTCCACACGAGCCTCCCACGCCCTCTGGCGCGCCCCTTCGAAAACCGCTTCAGAAATGATTCGCACTGGTTATTTAGACCTCTGTTATGAGATATTGCCAATTAATAGGTTAAAAACTATCATTTATGAATTAATAGTTTTATTTGAGATTTGTTTCGACTGACCTAGTTTATAATATGCGCCATCAGGATCGATTCGATTTTAGGGTCGTGACATACTTAAGTATATACTTCAGCTTAACTATAATATGTGTTCACTAGATCATAAAAAAGAACGTCAAAGCTTCTTTTTATGTGGCCTTGTATCTTTTTGAATTTATCTTAATAATTATTATGTTCCTATCCGTGGAATATAATACTTCAGGCTTTACACGGAGTCCTGTATCGTCAAAACATAATAATAATGATAAATATAAATAAGTTAAAAAGTCTTAGATCCTAGTGACACGTTTTATATTCGTGAAGATCTAGGCCTAAAGCGAATAATATCACAAGCGGGATGATGTTTTCTTTTTTGATCGAAAGGGATGGAGTGTTATAAATGAACTAATAAGAATAATACTCCCTCCTTTTTAATTTATGTGAACATGGTTAACTGAACACGAAATTTAAGAAAAAAATGAAGACTTTTGGAATTTGTGGTTCTAAACAAGTTCAAATGGGGTCCACAATATTTGTATGGTTATAATAGCTTTTCATTAAGGATAAAATTATAAGTTTAAGCTAAATTATTATCTTTTTGGAACCAACCAAAAAGAAAATAGATTCACGGGATTACCTCTTTTGATATTTTTCCACATGTAGTGCGTGTGATAATGACTAGATAGTCTAAGAGCCACAAATCGGAGGTGCCAATTTCATGAGCTGTAAGTATCCAGACCACTACTAGCTTTTCAGAGTATGGAATCGGAGCCAATGAATTGAGAGCCTATATGGGCATGCATGAGTGATGAATCACGTGCGAATTAGCTAAGACCGACAAAATGTACAGTAAAAAGCTTTAAGGTTCTTCACTTTTAATTAGAGGTTTAGATTAAACTCCAAAAAAATGAAAATCTCTTTGGTTGTTGAAGGAGTACTTTATCCTTAATTTTTAAGGAACTAAGCATCCTAATAAGTAAACTATCTTTATTGCCTAGGAACAACAACAACAACACTACCCATTATAATCCCACAAGGTGGGGTCTGGGAGGGTAATATGTAGACAAGCCTTACCCCTACCCAAAAGGGTAGAGAGGCTGTTTCCAATCGACCCTCGGCTTAGAGAAGGAAAGGGAAAGCAACAACAAAAACAAAAACAAAAGAGCATTAGTAATTCCGGCAGAAATCGCATAAATAATTATCTAAACATAAGAATTATACATAAAATGACATCTTTATTGCCTAGGAACATGAACGCAAAACACTAAAACAAAAAAGGTGAAAGCAGCAGCAGTAGTGTCGTATCATTAATGTGGGTATCCTTTTCTGATACTAGGTGCTTTGTTCTATTCAAGTGTATTTGAGGCTAAAATACTCATTTTAGAAGCATTCAACGACCGAGTCCGTCTTCCTGAATTAGAACAGTCACTATAACCTTGTAAAAGGGATCTTTATACACAATCATATATATACATATATAATACATAAATTACGCATATATAATACCTTTTCATTATCTATTTTTAGTTTAAATGGTTAAGTAGGCGCTTATTTAATTTGGGTTAATTTAAAAAAAAATACTATAATAAATGACAGCCCGATGCACAAAGCATCCTGCATTCATGCAAGATTCGGAGAAATATCGTACCCCAAAAAATGTGATGTACATACCCTACCCTAATAAAAGCATTAGTAACAGCTTTCACAACTTGAATCCGTGACCTATAAGTCAAACATAGATAATTTTACTGTTGTTCCCTTCATGGTAAAAGATACTCCCTCGGGTCCAAAATAAGTGATTTTTTGGTATTTTTCTTGTGGTTCAAAATAAGTTATTTTTTTCAAATTTCAATAATAAATTAATTATTTTTTCCTAAATTGTTCTTGGAGTAAATATTGTTGGAATATGTGTTAGGAGTGTTTATGTGAGATAATAAAGGTTAATATGCTCAATTCCATTGCAACTTAATGCTAAAAGGTAGATTTTATAATCTATGTGAAAACATCTAAAAATTTATTTATTTTGGACAAGAGGGAGTAGCAGGAGTAGTTACATATGTATAGTTTTTTATAGAGCTTGAAAGTACTAAACTGCAAGCTCATGAAGAGCTATAAATAATGGATAGCATGCTACCTTTGAAACATGATCAGCAATTTTCTTGTTTATCTTTTTCATATTGTCGTCTCCATTATTACAATATGGAAAATATTCCTTTCCACAATCCTTAAGATAACACGCAAATCATGGCGTAGTGCAAGAAACGAGAAAACCAAAAAGCCATTATTGCCTCCAGGTCCAAAACCATGGCCTATAGTTGGCTGCTTTCCACAAATGTTACTAAAGAAGAAGCCAACATATCAGTGGATACACAAACTTATGGAGGAAATGGAAACTGAAATTGCTTGTATTCGTCTTGGGAGTTTCCATGTCATTGTTGTCACTTCTCCTGAGCTTGCTTGCAAATTCTTAAGGGAGCAAGACTCTCTTTTCTCGTCGAGGCGTACTTGCCTGTCTGCTACCCTCATTAGCAATGGCTACTTGACCTCAGTTTTTCTCCCTATTGGTGATCAATGGATGAAAATGAGAAGATTTCTTTGTTCCCATGTCCTCTCACAATCATCTCATCAATGGCTTCGTCATAAAAGGGATGAAGAAGCTGACCACCTTCTTCGATTTGTATACAATCAATATTGCAGTATCGATGAACCTGTTACTATTAACTTGAGGAAAGTGACCAGATATTACTGTGCAAATGTTATTAAAAACATGATTTTCAGCAAGAGAATACTAGGAAAAAGAATAACGGAAAATAATGGAGGACTAAGTGTAGAAGAAGAAGACGAAGAACAAGTTGAAGCACTCTTCACAATTCTTGATCATCTCTATTCTTTTAGTATCGCAGAATATTTGCCATGGTTAAGTGGATTTGATTTAGATGGTCACCAGGCAATTATCAAGAAAGCCTATGCCAAAGCAACAAAACTGATTGATCATGAAATTGACCAAAGGTTTCAAATTTGGAATGATAGCAACAAAGCTCATGTGAAAGAAGACATCCTTGATGTTCTCATCAGGCTCAAAGATACCAATGGAAATCCATTGATGAATGTTAAAGAGATTAAGGCGCAAGTCCTTGTAAGTATACTTTCAATTCCTTAAACTATATATGTGAACGATATGGCAAATTACAATTTTGATCAAGCGATTAAAGAATATTTGAAAATAATTTTAACTTTCAATTTTTTATTTTATCTTTACTGACATGTTTTTGTAGCCACAAGAATGTCGTGACAAGTTTAAGACCACAAGTTCCAAGACTTTTGAGATTATCTATCTTTTAGGAAAAATTAACTCTAGAGATTGTATGTTTAAATTACATGCTTTTGTTTTTGAAAAATATTTTTGATTCCGAAAACACAAGTTTGCTCTCTGGAAAAAAATCAAATACAATTATTTTGTTTGACATTATTGGTTGTTTCAAATAATTTTGACAGGAACTCATGCTTGCAACGGTAGATAATCCCTCGAATGCAGTTGAATTTGCAATTAAAGAAATGTTGAACGAACCACACATAATGGAAAGGGCCTTAGAAGAAATTGACACCGTCGTTGGGAAAAATAGATTAGTCCAAGAATCTGACTTGCCACAGCTAAATTATGTCAAAGCTTGCCTTAGAGAGGCCTTTCGGCTCCACCCCTTGACGCCTTTTAATGTGCCTGATGAGTCAATTGCTGATACTGTTGTGGTGAATACTTCATTCCCAAAGGGAGTGTAGTGCTATTAAGTCGTCTTGGACTTGGTCGGAACCCTAGGGTTTGGGAGGATCCCATGAAGTTCAATCCAGAGCACCATCTCAAAGAGGAAGGTGGTGAAGTAGTTCTCAATGATTTAGAGTTACACTTGTTGTCATTTAGTATTGGACGACGAGGTTGTCCTGGTGTGAAACTTGGTTCTACAATTACTACCATGTTGCTTGCTAGGCTACTTCAAGGATTTTCTTGGAGCTCACCACCAGACTCTCCATGCAATGACTTCAATGAGAAATCGAGATGTAATCTTTTTTGTACCGGACCATTTTTTGCTCAAGGAAAACCGCGATTATCGGAGGGCATGTACGTTTAATTATGTAGCATCTCACAATTATGCAAGGTCAGAAGAAGGGACACACTCAAAGAGTGTGATGTAGAAAACCAGATAACCTACTGTAATGCAAATACCAAGGACTGCTTCCATTGGACGAACTTGTACGAATACAACTTTACCGTTGCTCCATTACACCCCTTCAATTATAGAATATGAAATTATATAAAAAAATTTATTTAATGCTGCTATCTACCTGTTCTTCTCCAATATATAAAATCTTTTCGTTAATGAGGGTTCTTATTCTATAATAGGTTTTACTTACATTAATCCAAAAATTTATAATAAAGTATGGATACTAGGTACAATTCAGTGCAGTCTCAAACATTGTTTCCCTTTCTTTTTACAAATTACATTAAATCTATTATTACTTTTCCTGATAAATCAGTGACTGTGACAAGGAATAAGGCAACACAACATGAGAATAGTGGCGCAGAGGAAGAAGAAGAGATACCCGAGAAATTTGTCAAAGAAGTTGAGAATTTTGAGAACAAGCCTAAATCCAACTTGAATGAAACAATAGCAGTAAATTTGGGAGACGATGAGACCGTCAAAGAGACCCGCATCAAAATTCACTTGTTGCCAACAGAGAAGGAAGAATACATCCATTTTCTGAAGGAATATAAGGATATCTTCTCATGGTCGTATGGCGATATGACCGGCTTGAGCACATCTATAGTAGCTCACAAGTTACCTACCAATCCCATGTATCCGCCAGTGAAACAAAAACTCAAAAAATTCAAACCAGACATGAGTTTGAAAATCAAGAAGAAGTTACCAAGAAGATCAAAGCCAAGGATCTCAGGGTGGTTGAGTACCCAACATGGTTAGCTAACACTGTGCCAGTTACGAAGAAAGATGGGAAGGTCGGGGTATGTATTTATTATCAGGATTTAAATAGAGCAAGTCCCAAGGACGAGATTGTCCACTGCCAAATATATTCATCTTGATCGATAACTGCGCCAAGCATGAACTCCGACCTTTGTAGATTGCTTCACAGGTTATCACCAAATCTGGATGGATGAAGAAAATGTCGAGAAGACATCTTTAATTACACCTTAGGTGTATATTGTTACAAGATGATGCCATTCGGTCTGAAGAATATTGGTGCCACTTACATGAGAGCCATGAAAACTATTTTCCATGATATGCAACATAAAGAAATAGAGGTGTATGTAGATGTCATCATTCTCAAATCCAAGAGGGCCGCATATCACATAGTATACTTGAGGAAATTCTTCGATAGGCTTAGGAGGTACAATTTGAAGTTGAACCCTTTAAGTTTGTATTCAGGGCTCCCGCAGGAAAGTTATTGGGATTCATTGCCAGTCGGCAAGGGATCAAGCTATATCCAACAAAATTCAAAGCTATTCAGGAGCTACCACCACCTAAAAGCAAAAAGGATGTGATGAGTTTCATGGGACGACTCAACTATATCAGTCGATGCATAGCACAATCCCCAGTAATATGTGAACCTGTCATGCCCCAAATCGAGGGACATGACCGGCGCCTGACCGGGTTGCCCCAGTCAAGCGGACCTGGGTGCCTTTTATTCCCACGCGTTACCCCTGTGTTGATTGTTTCTCATTAACCAAATATCTTATCAATTATAACTGATTTCACAATACACAAGCATAACCATATGAGTGATTCATTAACAAGTTTACAGTTTTCACAACGCCCAACATGATATATACATAAGACTGGAATCCCACATTTTACATGTCTATAGAGCCTCTAGGATACAAAAAGGGGAATACAATACTTGCCGGTAACAAGGCTCCGGCTATACCTTACAAAACCAAAATGAAATCTAAACAAAAGTGGCGTGAACCACATAAGTCCCCGAGGAAGAAATGGGCTCACCAAAGCGGGCAGTGGAAGGTGAAGGATACTACTGACGATGAGCTGAAGTGTCTGCTACTGATCCACCTACAATCATAACACGGATGTAGCATCCCCGGCAAAAGGGATGTCAGTACACTTGAATTGTATTGGTATGTATGGACAAACTTTGTCCCAAGTAAACTCAAGCCGTTAGACAAGAATCACGATGACAAGACAGCCAATAAATTACATCAAGAAATCAATTAAGCTAGCTAACCATGTTTCCCACCTTTTACTCATTTCATATAAGTCTCAACACGAAGCACGTTAGGATCAACAAATAGAACAACAACAGATCAACCACATAAATTACAAGTAGTCAAACAAAGGAGCAATCAATGCCCCACATGTTGCAAACTCTCCTACTATCTCCTTTCATAATTTCGTATCAATATTTTGTATCAATTTCATTTGCGATTTCGATCGCTTTCCATCCTTATTACCTCGGCCACCCTTATCACCCCAACCCCCACCTTATTTCTTTATGTTGCGGCGCGCAACCCGATCCCACCGTACAATTTCAAACACAACAATCACAAACAGCAGATAAGGCACAACACACAATCACAACAAGTTCAAATAAACAACTTACAAATTAGTTCATGTTCTCAATTACTTCTCAAACCAACAACACAACCAAATTACAATGTTTCCAAAATCGAGAATGTTCATACTGTTATGTTCAACAACTTACCACACCTCAAGTGTTTCGTTTCTTTTCCACAAGGTACCATATATACCATTATAACCATTATTCACATTTCATTACCAAATTCAACTCTCATTTATCTTTCGGTTTATATCCCATATTACATCAGTCATAGTTCAACAGCAATTTGAGTATCCAACAACAACATCAAGAATTTCACACAATTTGTTAAATTAACACGAGCCGAACAATTTCACGTATATAGGCGATTTCACAAGAATCAAAATTAGCCATACATACCTGGTATCGAGTTTTCTTCCGTTAACTTCCTACTTTATGCTTACCCAAGCTACCCTATCTTTGCTGACCTCGTTTTGCAGACTCTTACGCCTATTCACTTCCTCTTTACTAAAAATCAAGTTCAATAATCATGGATGAGTGTAAAATTCCATTTCCAAAAGATATTATATACAACCCTCTCCTTACTCATTTTAAAATTGAAAATTAGGGAAAAATAGTTAGGGTTTTTACCTTGAAATGATTTGGGGAAGTTGAATCTTTGCCGTAGAATCCTTTGAACTAAGTAGTTGGAGCAATCTTTGAGGATGAAAGACTTCTCTCTCTAAATTCCCCCTCTTCTCTCTCTAATTTCAGTAAGATGATATGATAAAATGAAAGAGGAAGGCGTTATACTAAAGAAGAGGTCGGGTTGAATTTTATAAAATTTCTGAGCCGGGTCAATTCTGCGGTCACATCTGCGATCGCAGAATCAACATGCGGTCCGCATAATGACCGCAGAATTACCTCAAAATTTACACAAGTTATATTACGGAATGCGACCAAAATGCGGTCCGCATTATTGATCTGCGGTCGCATAGTGCACCGCAGATTTGCCACCCAAAAACCTTCGAGAATTTATGTGGTAGATCAGCGGTCCGCAGATCCATTCTGCGATCGCATATCGTCCGCATTCTCAACACCAAATTTTGTAAACCTTCTGTTAAACTCTGCGGCAGGAATGCGGTCCGGATAGCAGATCTGCGATTGCATTCCTGACCGTAGAATTGACACTTTTCTAAAAAAATCAATTCTTTACAATTTCGACACTTAAATCACTCCCAAGGGTCCGAATTCTACGCATTCCTAACATATTATTCGGACCATGACACCATAGCTACTAGGTCTTATGCACAAAAGTTTTACGGGGCCTTACATCCTCCCCCCTTAAGATCATTCGTCCTCGAATGAGGACTTTGAAAATGAGTTGGTTTTGAAAGACATGATATGCAAACTATCAAAATTTGACTAACTCTTATATTTTAGAAAAATTTCGCCATAGTTTCCTTTGTATTATGGACATATCCACCTGTCAGAGGGCCCCCGAAACACATTACCAAACAACAATACACAAATACAACACCTTCCACAACTTGTATACACTTTCTTACCTCAACAAATGCACATATTCTATCACATTGTTACAACTGACATAAACTAGTCACTTCAATGAGTTCTTACCTTATTTAGCCATCTTAATACACCATGTACACACAAGCAAACCATTACCAATCTACACTTACTATTAGTTGTTTATTTAACACATGAATATTTATAAGGCTTCCATTTATCAAGAAAGGTTCAAGTGACCCAAGGTAACAACACATTTAACTCATTACAAAATGAAGGAGACTTTACTAATACTAAGAGGGAAACAACTTGGGCAAGATGGCAGTTACTAGGAGTAGAAGGGTCGTCTAATTTCTTCTAAGCTTGATCAAACAAATGGGGTGCTTTTCCTTCATCTCTTTTTATGCTTACCATGTGGCTTCTTCAACTTGTTGACTTCGCCACAATACTTTAACAGATGCAACTTCCTTATTTCTCAACTTACGGACTTGCCTATCAAGAATAGCAACTGGAACTTCTTCATATGACAAATCTTCATTAACCTCAATAGCCTCGACTGGCATGATAGCGGATGGATCTCCAATCACTTTCTTCAACATGGACACATGGAATACCGGGTGCACTGATGACATCTCAGGAGGCAACTCCAGCCTATAAGTAACTTGATCAATCCTTTGAACGACCTGATATGGCCCAACATACCTCGAACTCAATTTCCCTTTCTTTCCGAATCGCATGACTCCTTTCATAGGAGATACCCTCAAGAACACCCAATCATCGACTTGAAACTCCAAATCCTTTCGGCGATTGTCTGCATAGGATTTTTGACGACTCTGTGCTATTTTCATTCTTTCCTGAATAACCTTGACCTTTTCCATAGCTTCGTACACCATATCTGGCCCTAGCAATTCTGCTTCACCTACCTCAAACCACCCGATTGACGATCTACACCTTCTCCCATACAATGCCTCAAATGGGGCCATCTGAATGCTAGCGTGATAGTTGTTATTGTAACCAAATTCTATCAGTGGCAAGTGTTCATCCCAATTACCTTTGAAGTCTAAGACACAAGCCCGCAACATATCTTCAAGTGTCTGAATAGTCCGTTCAGCCTGACCGTCAGTCTGCGGATGGAAAGATGTGCTGAGATTCACATGAGTTCCCAAACCTTGGTGAAACTTCTTCCAAAAGTTAGCTGTGAACTGAGCCCCGCGATCCGAGATAATAGAAAGTGGAGTTCCATGAAGCCTTACTATCTCCTTAATGTACAACCTTGCATATTGCTCCGCAGTATCAGTAGACTTGACAGGCAGGAAGTGAGCTGATTTGGTGAGTCAATCCACTGTCACCCATATTGAGTCGAACTTACGCTGAGTGCGAGGTAACCCCACCACGAAATCCATATTGATCATCTCCCATTTCCAACTTGGTATATCTATAAGCTGAGTTAATACACCGGGCCGTTGATGCTCGACCTTCATTTGCTGGCAGTTCGGGCACTTAGCTACAAAGCTTGCCACATCCCTTTTCATACCATTCCACCAATAAATCTCCTTAAGATCATGATACATCTTCGTGGAACCGGGGTGCACCGAATACCTGAAAATATGAGCCTCTGCCATTACCCCCTCCCGAAGCTCGTTCACGTTCGGAACACATAGTCTAGCTTGACACCGCAATACACCATCCTCGCTGCTGAGTACAAATGATGATGTCTTGTCATTCATAACTGCTTCCTTCACCCGAAGCAATGCTGGATCCATGAACTATTTTTCCTTGATTTCTGCAACCATTGATGATTCTGCTCCATTATGCACCAAAACATTCCCTTCGTCTGATGCCGAGATACGAACCCCCAAGCTGGCTAATTGGTAAACCTCCCGAGCCAGGGGTCTCTTATCCACACCCAAATGAGCCAAACTACCCATGGATTTTTGGATAAGAGCTTCGGCTACCACATTTGCCTTCCCTGGATGGTACAATATGTTCATATCATAGTCCTTGAGCAATTCTAACCACCGCCGCTATCTCAGATTCAACTCTTTCTGCTTGAACAGATACTGGAGGCTCTTGTGGTCTGAAAACACCTCTACATGAACCCCATAAAGATAGTGTCGCCATATTTTCAAGGCAAACACAACAGCTGCAAGCTCCAAATCATGCGTCGGATAATTCTTCTCATGGTTCTTAAGTTACCTGGAAGCATAAGCTATGACCTTCCCACGCTGCATTAATACACACCCCAAATCGACTCTGGAGCATCACAAAAAATCACAAATCCCTCTGTGCCTTCTGGCAATGCCAATACTGGTGCCGAGGTCAATCTTGACTTCAACTCTTGAAAACTTTTCTCGCATGCATCGGACCACTGGAACTTAACTGCCTTCTGTGTCAATTTAGTCAATGGGGAGGCGAGGGTTGAGAATCACTCTACAAACCTCTGATAGTACCCTGCCAAACCCAAGAAGCTAGTAATCTCTGTCAGGATCGTGGGTCTTGGCCAATCTTTCACTGCCGCAATCTT
This sequence comes from Nicotiana noctiflora, assembly GCA_032618575.1. Lineage (NCBI taxonomy): Eukaryota > Viridiplantae > Streptophyta > Magnoliopsida > Solanales > Solanaceae > Nicotiana > Nicotiana noctiflora. Next base: position 20,867 of record JASVEL010000595.1, on the reverse strand, counting down.
CTCAGGATCCACCTGAATCCCCTCACTGGAAATAACATGCCCTAGAAAGGCTACGGACTCCAAAACTCACATTTTGAGAACTTGGCGTACAATTGATGCTGAAGAAGGGTCTGCAATGTTGCTCCGAGGTGAATGGCATGATCTTCCATGCTCTGAGAGTAGACGAGGATGTCGTCAATGAATACAATCACAAATGAATCTAGGAATGGCTTGAAAACCCGATTCATAAGATCCATGAAAGCTGCTGGGGCATTGGTTAGCCCAAAAGACATGACCAAAAACTCAAAGTGACCATAACGAGTTCGAAAGGCGGTTTTAGGAATATCCTGCTCCCTGATTTTTAACTGGTGGTACCCAGACCGTAAATCAATCTTTGAGAAGAACTTCGCTCCCTGCAATTGGTCAAACGGATCATCCACTCGAGGCAAAGGATATTTATTCTTGATGGTGACTTTGTTGAGCTGCCGATAATCAATACACATTCGAAGTGACCCATCCTTCTTTCTGACAAAGAGAAGCAGATCACCCCACGGCGACACACTCGGTCGTATGAACCCTTTCTTTAATAAATCCCTCAGCTTCTCCTTTAACTCCCTTAACTCCGCTGGCGCCATTCTGTATGGTGGGATGGATATTGGCTGAGTATCTGGCATTACATCGATCCCGAAATCAATCTCCCTATCCGGCGGGATGCCTGGAAGCTCATCTGGAACCACTTCAGGAAATTCATTCACAATTGGCACGGACTCGAGGGTAGGCACCTCTGAGGTGGTGTCCGTTACCCGAACCAGGTGATAGATACACCCTTTCTTAATCATCTTCGAAGCCTTAAGGTAGGAAATAAACCTACCCCTTAGCACTACACCATTTCCTCTCCATTCAATAACTGGCTCGTTAGGGAACTCGAGCCTCATAACTCTCGTCCGACAGTCAAGCTTGGCGAAGCATGAAAATAGCCAATCCATCCCCATAATTACATCAAAATCAACCATCCCAAGCTCAATAAGATTGGCTGTGGTAACACGACCACTCACCGTAATAACACAATTTCTATAGACTCGTGAGGCTGTAATAAAATCACCAACTAGAGTCGACACAGAGAACGGCTCATGAAGCTGTTCGGGTTCTATCCCAAAACTTGAAGCAATGAACGGAGTAACATAAGACAAGGAGGACCCTGGATCGATAAGGGCATAGCAATCAATAGTCTGAATAGACAGGATACCTGTAACAACATCTGGAGAAGCCTCGGCATTCTGGCGGCCACTCAATGTATAGAATCGGCTAGGTCCACCCCTACCATAAGCTCCACCCCTAGCTGCACCACGCCCTGCTGATGCTGGAGTACGCGCTGATGATGTAGTAGCTGAAGAACCGGATGACTAAGCGGATCCCCTACCTATACCCTGACGGGGTACACGATAGTCCCGCTGAATATGACCTCTCACCCCACACCCGAAGCACACCGGGATGTCAAGGTAGCAAGTCTCTATATGAAATCTCCCACACTTGGGGCATGTAGGTCTCCCCTGCTGCTGGGACCTAACCCCATGACGACCAGACTGACGAGTCCTCCTGCTGTCTGAACCGAGTCTCGAATAACTGCCCTGCTGATGACTGTGCATAGATGGCGGTGCACTCGCGGAGGACTGAGCATATGACTGAGATGGCCCTGATGACCCTCTCCCTGGAAGTGATCTCCCTGAATGACCCATTGATCGGGCCCTGCTGCTAGTTTCTCTTTCTGCACGAATCTTCAATTTCCTGGCCTTTGTGGCTTGAGCAAACACCACGATCCTCCCATAGTTCATATCTGAGTGCAAAGCTGCTGTAGCGGCCTCATTCACTACCAAAGGGCTAAGGCCCTGAACAAACCGTCGAACCTGGGCATCCATGGTTGACACTAAATGAGGAGCGTACTTAGACAACCTCACGAACTCCGTGTGATACTCCCAAACACTCATACTGCCCTGTTTGAGGACCTCGAACTCAGTGGCACGGGCTGCCATTGTCTCAGCAGGCAAGAAGTGGTTCATGAATGCATCCACAAACTCATCCCATTTGGTCGGAGGGCTCCCTTCCTCACGGGAATCCTCCCACATCTCAAACCATGAACGTGGCGCTCCTTTCAGCCTGTAAGAGGCCAAATCTACCCCCTCTATATCTGTATCCTTCATCACTCTGAGGGTCTTGTATATCTCATCAAGGAAATCCTGTGGGTCAGCCTCTAGATCGGTGCCCGAGAATTCTGGAGGGGCTAACCGCAAGAACTGGTGGACTTTGGAGCCGGAGGAATCTCCCTGTCCGCTGGAGGATGCAGGGGCATCATGGGATCTTTGGGACTAGGCGGACACTAACTGTGTTAACATGTGAATGGCTCCCCTAAGATCCTCGTTAGAGATGCCAGAACCAAACACTGGAACTGTATCAGAGTCAAGAACACTGGCAAGAGGGATGGTGGTATCCTCAGCCGCAGCCGAAACAGGGACACTTGGGTTTTGAACAGATGGTCCAGGCAAGTTCAGGACTGGTGGGTCATTCTCGCCCATGGCATCGGGTACATGATTAGCAGCCGCACTCGGGCCGACATTGGCCCCAAGGCCGAGTCTAGCCTTCTTCTTAGGCGCCATATTCTAAAAATTTGGGTACAAGGTATGAATTAGACACAAATATTTCCACATTGCACTTTACCGCACGATATAGATTAACAGAGAAATAGGTAAATTCCTAAATGCCCGTGTAGCCCCCAACTTATCTGATGTGGTCGACAACACACCAATAAGAAGGGCACTACTATACACGGCTCCGAGACATCCTAGGACGCTTTAAAACCTTAGGCTCTGATACCAAGTTTGTCACGCCCCAAATTGAGGGACATGACCGGCGCCTGACCTGGTTGCCCCAGTCAAGCAGACCTCGATGCCTTTCATTCCCACGCGTTACCCCTGTGTTGATTTTTTCTCATTAACCAAATATCTTGTCAATTATAACTGATTTTACAATACACAAGCATAACCATATGAGTGATTCATTAACAAGTTTACATTTTTCACAACGCCCAACATGATATATACATAAGACTGGAATCCCACAGTTTACATGTCTACAGAGCCTCTAGGATACAAAAAGGGGAATACAATACTTGCCGGTAACAAGGCTCCGACTATACCTTACAAAACCAAAATGAAATCTAAACAAAAGTAGCGTGAACCACACAAGGCCCCGAGGAAGAAAGGGGCTCACCAAAACGGGCAGTGGAGGGTGAAGGATACTACTGTCGATGAGCTGAAGTGTCTGCTACTGATCCACCTACAATCATAATACGAATGTAGCGTCCCTGGCAAAAGGGACGTCAGTACACTTGAATTGTACTGGTATGTATGGACAAACTTTGTCCCAAGTAAACTCAAGCCGTTAGACAAGAATCACGATGACAAGACAACCAATAAATTACATCAAGAAATCAATTAAGCTAGCTAACCATGTTTCCCACCTTTTACTCATTTCATATAAGTCTCAACACGAAGCACGTTAGGATCATCAAATAGAACAACAACAGATGAACCACATAAATCACAAGTAGTCAAACAAAGGAGCAATCAGTGCCCCACAAGTTGATAACTCTCCTGCTGTTTCCTTTCACAATTTCGTATCAATGATTTTGTATCAATTTCATTTGCGATTTCGATCGATTTCCATCCTTATTACCTCTTCCACCCTTATTACCTCGGCCACCCTTATCACCCCAACCCACACTTTATTTCTTCATGTTGCGGCGTGCAACCCGATCCCACCGTACAGTTTCAAACACAACAATCACAAACAACAGATAAGGCACGACACACAATCAAAACAAGTTCAAATAAACAACTTACAAATTGGTTCATGTTCTCAATTACTTCTCAAACCAACAACACAACCAAATTACAATGTTTCCAAAATCGAGAATGTTCATACTATTATGTTCAACAACTTACCACACCTCAAGTGTTTCGTTTCTTTTCCACAAGGTACCATATATAACATTATAACCATTATTCACAATTCATTACCAAATTCAACTCTCCCATATTACATTAGTCATAGTTCTACAGCAATTTGAGTATCCAACAACAACATCAAGAATTTCACACAATTTGTCAAATTAACACGAGCCAAACAATTTCACATATATAGGCGATTTCACAAGAATCAAAATTAGCCGTACATACCTGGTATCGAGTTTTCTTCCGTTAACTTCCTACTTTATGCTTACCCAAGCTACCCTATCTTTGCTGACCTCGTTTTGCAGACTTTTATGCCTATTCACTTCCTCTTTACTAAAAATCAAGTTCAATAATCATGCATGAATGTAAAATTCCATTTCCAAAAGCTATTATATGCAACCCTCTTCTTACTCATTTTAAAACTAAAAATTAGGGAAAAATAGTTATGGTTTTTACCTTGAAATGATTTTGGGAAGTTTAATCTTTGCCCTAGAATCCTTTGAACTAAGTAGTTTGAGCAATCTTTGAGGATGAAAGACTTCTCTCTCTAAATTCCCTCTCGTCTCTCTCTAATTTTAGTAAGATGATATGATAAAATGAAAGAGGAAGGCGTTATATTAAAGAAGAGGTCGGGTTGAATTTTATAAAATTCCTGGGCCGGGTCAATTCTGCGGTCACATCTGCGATCACAGAATCAACATGCGGTCCGCATAATGACCGCGGAATTGTCTCAAAATTTACACAAGTTCTATTACGGAATGCGACCAAAATGCGGTCCGCATTCTTGATCTACGGTCGCATAGTGCACCGTAGATTTACCACCCAAAAACCTTCGAGAATTTATGCGGTAGATCTGCGGTCCACAGATCCATTCTGCGATCGCATATCGACTGCATTCTCAATACCAAATTTTGTAAACCTTCTGTTAAACTCTGCGGCAAGAATGCAGTCCGCATAGCAGATCTGCGGTCGCATTTCTGACCACAGAATTGACACTTTTTTGGAAAAATTGATTCTTTACATTTTCGACACTTAAATCACTATCAAGTTATTCAGACCATTACACCATAGCTACTAGGTCTTATGCACAAAAGTTTTACGGGTCCTTACAGAACCAATCTTCAAGATGCCGAGAAAGGATGCCGAGACAAGTTGGACCGAAGATTGTCAGAAAGCTTTGCACAAGATCAAGGAATACCTGTCCACACCATCAGTTTTTGTCCCGCTTAAACCAGGATAACCTTTGCTACTTTATCTATCCGTATTAGATGGAGCCTTCAGATGTATTTTAGGACAACATTATGAGACATGAATAAAGGAGTAAGCCATATATTACCTGAGTAAGAAATTCACATCTTATAAACCACAGTATTCTCTGCTTGAATGCACTTGTTGTGCTTTGACTTGGACAACTCAGAAATTGAAGCATTATTTCTGTGCCTACACTACATACCTCATATCCAGGAGGATCCCTTAAAGTACATATTTCAGAAGCCCATGCCTACTGGGAATTTGTCTGAATGGCAGATACTACTGAGTGAATTCGGCATCGTCTATGTAACTCAAAAAGAATTCAAGGGACAAGTATTGACAGATCACCTCGTTGAAAATCAGGTGGGAGGAGAATACGAACCCTTGAAAACGTATTTTCCTAATGAAGAAGTATCATTCGTAGGAGAAGACATTACTGCAGCATATGACGGTTGGAGGATGTTCTATGATGGAGCAGCAAATTTCAAAGGAGTTAGAATTGAAGCAATTTTGGTGTCAGAAACGAGTCAGTATTATCCCGTATATGCTGAACTCAGATTTCCCTACACAAAATAATATGGCAGTGTATGAAGCCTGTATACTAGGGATCAATATGGAAATTGAATTTCAGGAGTTGTTGGTGATCGGTGATTCAGACTTGCTTATGCACTAGGTACAAGGAGAGTGGGCCACTAAGAATTCCAAGATATTGCCATATTTGCACCATGAGCAAGAATTAAGGAAGAGGTTCACAAAGATAGAATTCTGACATGTGCCCAGAATTATATTGATCCCATCCCGGTGAAGATCCATAATCAGCCGGCATATTGTGATCATGTCACTAAAGAAGCATATAGAAATCCTTGGTTCCATGACATCAATGAGTACTTATCAAAAGGAGAATACCCGGAGCATGCAAATCATACTAAAAAATACATGCTCCGGAGATTGTCAAATCACTTCTTCCATATATGGGGAACTTATATAGAAGAACTCTGAATTTGGGCTTACTAAGGTGTGTCGACGCAAAGGAAGCTTCTAAGCTACTTGAGGATGCGCATGGGACCTATGGTCCTCACATGAACGGTTTCGTCTTGGCCAAGAAAATACTCACGGCAGGTTACTTTTAGATGACCATGGAGACAAATTGTGTTCCGTAAGTGATTTTAATGTCAAGTGCATGCCGATATGATAAAAATGCCGCCAAATGAGCTAAATATAACAAGCTCACCTTGGCCAATCGCTACTTGGGGAATGGATGTTATCGGTCTGATTGAGCCCACTTCTTCGAATAGACACCGGTTTATTTTGGTAGCCATTGATTACTTCACAAAATGGGCACAAGCTGCATTTTACAAAGCTGTAAGCAATAAAATTGTGTCAAGGATCGTATTGTCTGCCGATTTGGAGTTCCTGAGTCCATTATTACTGACAATGTCGCCAACCTCAGTAGTGATCTGATTAAATATATATGTGAATCTTTAATAATCAAGCATAGGAATTCCACCGCCTACAGACCTCAAATAAATGGAGTTGTAGAAGCTGCCAAAAAAAATATTAAGAAGATACTAAGGAAAATGGTGGAGAATCACCGGCAGTGGCATGAGAAGTTACCCTTTGAAATATTAGGGTACGTACCATAGTTCACACGTCAACAGGGGAACCCCCTACATGCTAGTTTATGGTACCGAGGCTGTTATCCTAGTCGAGGTATAGATTCCTTCTTTAAGAGTCATACATGAAGCTGAACTTAGCGATGCGGAATGGATAATGAGCCGCTATGAACAATTGGCCCTTATCGATGGAAAGAGGATGAACGCTGTATGTCACGACCAACTTTACAAGAACAAAATGTCTAGAGATTTCAACTAAAGAGTCAAACCAAGACAGTTCAGACCAGGTCAGCTGGTATTGAAGAAAATCTTCCCGCATCAAGATGAAGCCAAAGGAAAATTCTCTCCCAACTGGCAGGGTCTGTACACGTTTTACAGGGTACTGACAGGAGGAACGTTAATACTTGCAGAGATGGATGGAGAAATATGGTCAAAATCAATTAACTCAAATGCAGTCCAGAGATACTATGCCTAGATTTTTTTACATTCCTTCTCTAATGTAAATAAGGTACGGTTGACCTGATTCCCATTTAAAAAGGGGATACGTAGGCAGCCGTATGGGTTCAGTCATATAATAATAAAATTTTCATTTCCCCCAAAATCAGAAAGTAGTGTAGAATGTTGGGGGGGGGGGTCCTCAAAATTTTGGAGCAACTCCAGCCAGCGCTATCACATGCCAAGAAGTCAGTAATTATTCAAGAACTGAGGCAGATTTTTGAGAAGGATTCTCAAAATTTCGAAGAAGATTCAACAGGATCCGTCATCCCCAAACAACTAAAAAACATCTATGTAAGCACGTAATTTTTGCCATAAGCAAATTATTCCTAAAATCCAAACAAAATGATTTTTATTTATTCTACAATTTTTGTTGATATTTTTGCATTTTTTATGTTAATTAGTTGCATAATAATTCATATTAAAAATACAAAAATATGCATGCGCATTAGGATTTTTAATTTCACAACTTTAGTATTAATTCATTTTAGAACAATTTAAGAAAAAATAAAAAATAGTATTTTATTGTTTTAATTGGAAATTACTATACAATAGTTATTAAATAAATTTTAGAATTTAATTAGTTTTAGTTTAATTTCACAACTTAATAAAATAAAAAATATATATATAAAACTGGAAAATAAAAATAAAAATATAAAATACAAAAATGAAAATGCAATACAAAAAATAATGTGAAGGAAATATAAGAAAATTAAATAAAAAAGTGGAGAAAGAAATGGACTGTTAAAAACTTGGGCCAATCACCCCAAGCCCAAATAAAAACACCTGCCCCAAGCCCAAATTACCCTTATCCGGTCTGCCTTACTATGTAACCAAACAATCTCGTTTTAGAAGGCTAGATCTGAGCCGTTGAAACCTGTTGATCTAACAGTTATGTGGCTTACCCATAGTAAATGAAACGACGTCATTTAAGAAGATATAATCCTATCCCTTGATAGCCCTGATCCAACGGTCCTGGCCTTACGTCTTAATAAATAAAATAGTATCCTTTAAATACCCATCCAATTTGAGCTGTTCAATTTAGTTCATCAAATGGCTTCGGTTCATTACTACCCTTTTAATATATCAATATCAAATTAAAACCCTAAAAACATTTAATTCCTTTTCATCTTCTTCTCTCACTAAGCCGCCTCAATCTCCCACCGACCCCGTCGGAACCCTACTGGCAAAAAATATTACCTACACCAACCGCCCCCAAGAATACACCACCGGACAACCATTAGCCCCTGATTCCACTCCTCTACTTCTTTTCCTTCAAATAACCCTCCATCTTCTTGAATATTCAAAATTGTTTCGCCGGAACCCTAACTCCGGCAAACACCACCTCACCCAATCCAACCCAAAATAACACCAAGTCATTGCCTTGCCTCCCCTTACATGATTTTGAAGTCTTGAACCCAAAAAACAATTGGAGAGGCTCGAATTCGATTCTGAAATCCTCCGGTGAGTCAAAGTTCACAAAAAACGACACAAGACGTCTTCCTTTGTTCTTGAAGATATTTATGCCTAAAAAGACCGTAAAAGCTAAGTTTCTTTTCATTTCTCTGTTCTGTTTTTTTTATTTGGTTTTGCATGTGATTATTTATATGTTTTAAGTGTTTTATGTTATTTGTCTCTTAATTTCTATTTTAAAAAATAAAGATACTTCCCCCGTTCCAATTTATATGAACCTGTTTGACTGGGCATAGAGTTTAAGAAAAATCTGAAGACTTTTGGAATTTATGGTCCTAAAAAAGTCCAAATGGGGTCAGAGTATTTGTGTGGTTATAAAAGCTTCTCATTAAGGGTAGAGTTGTAACTTTAAGCTAAATTGTCACCAAATTTAGAAAGTGTTCAATCTTTTTTAAACGGACCAAAAAGGAAATAGATTCACATAAACTGGAAGAGAGGGAGTAGTATTTTAGGAATAAAAGTTGATACTACTAGGTTTATTAGTGGGTATCACAAAGGTAAATGATTTGATTATTAAAACTCATTTATGGGTGATTATAAACCACAATCTTATTCTTTAATTCATGAAAACAGTAGAGAAATAGGATTTTTAGGGCCTGAAATTATGAGACATTTAAGGATCGATTTGAGGGGCCAAACAGACTCCGAATTTGGTGTTCTTTATATGTACGGACTCGTGGCGAGACGAGTAATCCGTTGGAATAATTTTTGAAATTTTTTGACCAAGCGGGCCCGGGGTCGATTTTATAATTTTTGGACAGCATGTTAAAAATACTTTAATTAGACAATTGGGCTGGTTTGTTGAGTAGAATTGATGATATTAAATAAATTGTGTATAGATACGATTGATTTAGAGCCAAATTCAAAAGGAAAGTCATTGCTTGAGGACTGAGTGAACTATGAGCCATCGAGGTAAGTGTTTGATCTCTCCTAACTTGAGGGAATAGGAGTAGAGTATAATAACTTGCTAATTGCTAAATGATCGAGTGTGGTATATAGGCGTGGTGATGAGCATCTATACACCGGCGTCTAGCATGACCGTGAGTCACTGTTGGTACATGTTGTGAACTAATGTGGAATTCTCCTATGTTATATTATTGAGCCCTTGCCGGGTTGTGAAGGTTGTGTTATTGTTCCCTTGCCGGGACCTTATTGTTGTTGTTGTTATTGTTCCCTTGCCGGGATATTATTATGACTGTTGTTACTCCTTTGCCGGGATGGTACTTGTTGTTTATTTCATTCTTCTTGCCCGTTGATTATGACTTTATTTGGGTGAGAAAGAGTGTTAAAGCACACAAGCTGATGCCATACCATTTTTAATTATATTTGCACGAAGGATCATCCCGGGCCATTATTAATTATATTCGCACGAAGGATCATTCCGTGCAATATTTTACTATTTATGCACGAAGGAATATTCCGTGCCATTGTTAATTAAATCATGCACGAAGGATCATCCCGTGCCATGAATGTGAGGATGAGAGTAAAAGCACGAAGGGTGATGCGATGCACTTTTATTTGCTTATTTGGTGAGGATGAGAGTAAAAGCACGAAGGGTGATGCCGTGCACTTTTATTTGCTTATTTGGTGAGGATGAGAGTAAAAGCACGAAGGGTTATGCCGTGCACTTTTATTTGATTATTTTGTGAGGATAAGAGTAAAAGAACGAAGGGTGATGCCGTGCAACTATTCAATTTCTTGTTTTGTGATAACTGTCTATTGCATTCTGTTTTTACCTTACTGATGAATTATACATATTCAATTGTGCTTCCCATAGCATGTTCCCTCCCTTGCTATTTGTGTTGCTCAGTATTTCTGTTATTTTGTGGTATATATGTATATAGAACTGCACAGGTTTATGTGAGTGTATGGTCCTAGGCTTGTCACTACTTCACCGGGATAGGCCAGGCACTTACTAGCACATGAGGTCGGATTGTGCTGATACTACACTTCTATGCATTTTTTCACAGGTCCAGGTTTTTAGCAGCAGCAGCAGTAGTTTCATTAGCAGGTTTGTCATACTCTCGAGACTGAGGTAGCTTGCAGACGTTCGCAGGCACGACGTCTCTTCCTATAGTTTTCATTATTGTTGTAGTCTCACTGCTTCGAGACAAACGGTTATTATTTTTCTTTCAGACCATTATGTGTAGTTATCCTTAGTAGTTCGTGAGTTTGTGACTCCACATCTTGGGTAGAGGATTTATGTTGATTATTTCACACTTATATTCAGTTTTTATGAAGTAGACTTCCGTAGTTAACGTTAGAATTATTATTCATGTTATTAAATTGAAAATAGGATGATTTTTATTAGTGGAAAGATGGTGAGTAAATTGGCTTGCCTAGCTACCATGAGTAGGCGCCATCATGATCCTGATGGTGGGGAATCCGGGTCGTGACACCCTACTACCGCCTCGGCTGCAACCTTGTCCTCTAGTGGCCCTAACTGGTGCCACTAGTGGTCGTCCGTCATGATGGGTAACAGGTGTCTTCACCATCGGTAAAAGAATAAAATAACAGAAGTTTAGTACTAGAATCAATAGATTTGCAAGACAAGAATTTCAAGAATGTGAAGTTTTTCCTAAAGGTTCTTCAGCCGTTGAGGATAATTACAGACATCTCCGTACCAGTCTGCGAGACTCTACTAAACTGGCTCATGACCCGTAAGACCTATGTAACCAAGTCTCTGATACCAACTTGTCACAACTCAAAGCCACCATGATCGTGCTGGCGCCTATCACAGTACTAGGAAAGCTGATTGAACATTTACAACATCAAGTTTTATAAATTTATTTCTATTCAGATAAATCTCAAATATTTCAATTTAATTTATATAAAAATACACGGAAACAAGTACATAAATACATCAACACATCCTGAATCTGGTGTCACTACTCATGAGCCACTAACTACAACTCAACAATGTTTGCTTAATACAAAATAAGTCTTCAATATAAATTACTAGAATAGGAAGGAGAAAGGCAGGGCTGCGAACATCGTGCAGCTACCTTACAATCTTCGGATAAGACTCTGAAGGCAACGATCAGCTCTCACTTGGAGGCTCTAGCACCTAGATCTGCATATAAGGTGCAAGGAGTAATGTGAGTATTCCAACTCAGTAAGTAATCAAAGTAAATAAAGGCTGAGTGTAGTGAAAAGCATTTAAAATCATACACATACTATATAAAAAACCCATAGAACTATCATTTTCAAAATCTGTAGTTCAATCACCAAATATCTAGTGAAGACTCCCGTTTCAACAAAAAAAATTTAAAGCCTTTATTCAACATTTTTCAATAGAGGCTCAGTATGAAAGAAGAGTGAAAACAAAAAATCTCATAAACAAGCTCCTCGAGCAAAGTATCACTCATAAGTATAGCCCCTCGGGCAAGCCTCTCAGTCACTCATGACTCAACACTCGTCAATCAGTACTCACACTCATTATTCCCACTCAATAAATATCTCATAATAATAAACGATGCAGCATACGGCCCGATCCGTAAATATATAGTCGATTGTGCTCACTAGGGGTATACAGAATCCGAAGAGGCTCCTATCGTTGTGGCGTGAAGCCTGATACAATATATCATTACGACGTGCAACCCGATCCATATGTATCAATATTTTGCGTCGTGCAGCCCCATCCATGAATATATGTAAATATCACTGCAACGTGCAACCTGACCCATAAATATATATAGTCCATACTATAAGGTCATCGACCTCTCTCTCTCTCTCAGTCCTTAACCTCACATCCACTCAGGCATTCCGGTAAAAAAAATAAGGGAACTCAGCCCAAATAGTTTGCATATATTGAAAGTAGAGTTACGAAACTGAATAAAACAATAGACAAGTAAAGATTATGACTGAGGATATGCTTTCAAATCAAAATAGTGCGAGGAAAGAAGTAAAATACCCCCAAGGGTCCAAACAGTTCGGCATAAGGCCCCACAGATGGCATTCAACCCAAGTTAACAGATTTAATTCTAAAACACCTAGATATCATATAAAGTATATCAAAATATGCAACTCTACAGTCGCCATGGAACAGACCAAGTCACAATCCTTAAGGGTGCACGCCCACACGCCCGTCACCTTGCATGTGTGTCACATCATTTATCAAAACACTACAAAATTATGTGGTTTCATACCCTCAGATATAGATTTACAATCGTTATTTACCTTAAACTAGATAAAAATCTACTCTGCAATGCCCTTGCCGCTCCACTCTGCCTCAAATCGTCCCAAATCTATCCAAAATCAGAATCATAACATCAATATAAGCCAAAGGGACAAAGCCCATGCGAAAATCATCAAATAAAACTCAAAATCACGAAATTGGTCAAATTTGACCCCGGGCCCACATCTCAGAATCTGATAAAAATCACATCAATAGAATCATTATCCTCCGACAAGTCCATACATACCAAGAACATCAAATTCGGATCTCAAATCCCCAAATTTTGCCTCTCTAATTTCAAGCCCTAACTCTCAAATTTTAACCCTTAATGTCCAATAATTCCAAGCCAAATCAGTAAGATTATTCCATTGAATCGAGTACTGGGTTCAAAAATTTTACCTCCAAGTGATATCCCTTGAATCCTTCTTCAAATCTTCTGTAGAAGCTCTCAACCCGTCTAAAAATGATGGAACAAGGCTAAAAATTGCGAAGGAAGGCTTATACAGTTTCTTCCCGGGTATTTCCACACCTGCAGACAAATTATCGCACCCGCGGATCGTTTATACGGTCAAAATAACCGCACCTACAGTTTCCACTTAAGGGCCAACTTTCGCATCTGCGATTAGAACCTCGCACATGCGGCCCCGCATGTGCGCTAGAAGCTCCTCACCTGCGATCCAACTCCAATTGACCAAAACTGGTTCTGTAACCTCCTCCACGCAATAGCGACACCGCACTTGCGGTTCCCAATCTGCAGGTGCGGTTATGACATGAACATCAGCTAAAACTGCTCAACTTCAATTCCAAACTTCCCGTCAACCTTCCGAATTCATTCCAAGGCCCCCCAAACCTCAACCAAAACTACGCACAAGTCCTATGCCACTATTCAAACTTGTACCAATATTCAACACAACGCTGAAATACAAAATCACGTCGGATTTAAGCGTAAGGATTCCAAAACTCCCGAATTCTGCAAATGATCAAAAAGTCTATCAAACCTCACCTGAATGACATGAAATTTTGTACAAACATCATAAATGACACAACAGACCTACTCCAATATCCGTAATTCCTTTCCGACCTTTAAATTTCAACTACCAACCGAAAAATACCAAAATTGTAATTTTACCAATTCAAGCCTAAATCTATCACGGTCCTCAAAAATACATTCCGGTCATGCTCCTAAGTCCCAAATCACCTAACTAAGCTATACAAACCATAAAAATCAAATTTCGAGATTTTACTCTCAAGTCAACTTTCGGTTGACTTTTCCAACTAAAAGGCCAACCTAGGAGACTAAGTGTCTCGTTCCTCTACGAAATCACTCCTAACCTAAACTAAACAATACGATGTGATAAAATACATCTGAACAACATATATTGAAGCAGAAATGGGGGAAACAAAGCAGTAGCTCATAAAATGATCGGTCAGGTCGTTACAATTAGGGGTCTTGAGGGTTTACTGATTTATTGTTGGCTAGAAAGTTGTGATTGGGGTATATATATATATATATATATATATTGAATAAATATTGAATATTGTTTATTTTAAAGTTATTTATTATTTACACTCAACACACACAAACAAAAATATTAATAAATTCATATTTTAAATTGTTTTTGCGACCGAAATCGATCAGAAATATTTAATTATAACTTATTTCAGTTAAGTAATTAAATATTCTTTGGTGGGAAATAATTATTTCGAACTTTCTGGCTGCTTTCAGTCGAAAATTTGGAAAACGTTTTATTAAATAATTATTTTGTACATTATGTGCACGTAAGATCAAATATTTGATCAATTTTCGACCGAAATCGGTCGGAAAGTTGGAAATTTCTTGATAAATAATTATTTTTGTACGTTATACACAAGTATGACTTTTCCATTGGCCTTCTTACGAAATGGGCTCCGAGGTCTTGCAAGGATGATCTAGTAGACTAGGGTAAGTATCTCTCCTAATTTAATCAGTTTTGAAAAATCAGATGAATTTAATTTTATTATTTATAGTTGGTATTTGGTCGTTTTACAAGTAATTTTTCTATCAATATATGATTGTCTAGTATCTACTTTACCCATTAAATTTATCCATCTTATCTGAACTTTAACAAGAGACCAGAAAATGAAACTAAAACATCTCTAAATTATAAATGGAAATCACCATGTTGGGAATCATTATCAAAATTATTCTTTTACATTAGTAATGAATATCAAGAAAAATCATCACTTTCAGAATTATTTGTATTGATAATATCATTTGCTTGTCTTTTTTATCTTCTTCCCACTTTTCATAATAATAAAGGTGTGTTGGACAGAGGAGAACTCTGATGTTGCCAGCAGCACCCATTATCGCCCTGATTTGTGGTTTATCGCGCGCATATCGATGGCAATGCTTTCTGGATGAAATCCTGCTCATCTGCAATTCCACAGCCACCAAAATCAGCCATATGAGGTGGAAGGCGCTGGATTCAGCGGTAGCGATGCCCGGTGGCGCAGAAAATTTTTCCTGGGCGTGAAGATTTACAGGCGTGTGTTAAAGACATCATTGCCGCTGGCGATGGGGAGATTAACGCTATCTTCTCTATCGTCAGCGATGGGGCATTATTGTTATCGCTATCGGTAATATCGCGGGCTTTGGGCAAGATATCGCCGTTTTAATGTCGGCGGGAAGATCGCTATAAAATTGATGAGCGCTGATGATGGGCGAAAGCCATGCAACAAATCCTGATTGATAATGATTATTCATTGGCGCTGTCGGTATTGGGATGAAGCGTTCCTCGGTATTCTCGATTTCAGCGGTATCTGATGGATGCGCTGCTGATCATTATTATCAGGCTGTGATTATGAAATCGCTGATGATGAGCGTAGCCATCGCGATTAATGAACGCGCATTATCGTCATTCTCGTTCGTGATGATCTTCTTCGAAAAAGATTCTTAATGTGCTTTGGTGGAGAAATTAAGTATTCAGCGATGATGTTTTCTGGGCGTTTGATGTTCTGGGGATTGCTGGCGTCGCCGCAAACGTCATTATCTTTGTGGTGCAAAATAAACATTTATGATGAAAATTTAATGTAATGCTGGATGTCGATTTAATTTAATCGTGGGATGTGAAATCTTTGGTGCCTGCTTTGATTGTGTCGATGATGTGGGTTGATAGCGTTATTGAAAAGTCTTGGCATTCTTTCAATTAATGATAATCGTGAGGTTTACAAAAATGTGCATTTCAGTTGATGGCGTATCAAAATGAAGAAATAAAAATTTATAATGGCTTTGGTGTGCCGTCGCGAGGAACATTCTGCATTACGGAAAAAATCTTTGTTCTCTCAATGGTGTCGCCATCGCGCTGTTTTCGGTGGAAAAAGTATTCGCGTCAATAACGGTAACCAGCAGGTCGTTCAGCCCAATCGGTTGCCCGGTTTTGTGACGCCTGCTGGCACCGGAGATTATCAACCCTACTCCTGACGCCTTCATTCTGCGGACAATATCGTTTGTGGCGGCCTTGTGGTTTTAGCGACGCCTCGATGAAGACGTCTGGCGCTGCTGATGCCGGTGACCACGGCCTGTTGGGATGCGTAACCGAGATTTTCGCGAACGCCTGATTTTTATCTTCTGCGCGCTGGCGCTATCGATGATATCGCGTCGTGGTGATTTCTCCGGACTTATCGCTGTTATCGTCTGGTTGACCACCGCCACGGTGTTATCCCGGAAAATCGTCGCTGGTGGAGATGGTCATGAAAATGTGTGGATGGACTGGTGGTTCAGGCAACTGGTTTTCTTCCTGTTGCTGGCGCTGTCTTCTCTGATTCTTTACTGGCTGGCCACGGTGGTATCGTCCTGGTGACTGCGCTGATTACTGGTGAAAATCGCCTGGTGGCTATGGACCTGATGTTGCCATCGATTTGAACAAACGCTAACCTGAACGCCATGTTCCCGCAGATGTTCTTCTTCCTGTTGATGCCAGCCGGAAGGTTGCTGATGATAACGAATATCTGTAGGTCAGCAACCTCTCGCGAAATTCGTTGATGGATTATCGTTTATCGATTGTTGCATTAATTTCGTGGCGTTAACCTGTTGTTTATCGTGGTTGGGTATCAGCTCATCATCTGAAAAATTTTTTTAAAAGAGCCGTTTTAGGTACCCCGGCGTATAGCTAATCTCTCGGTATGCTGCTAAGTGTTTTTGATGATGGACTTTATCCTGTATTCAAATCAGAAGAAGAAAAAACACAAATCGAAATAGAACACATAAAGTTAAAATGAAAAAAACAATTAAAAATGAAATTAGCGTTGATATTCAAAGCGTTCCAATATTGATGACACGGATATCATCTATTCTTTGAATAATTCAACTAATGGATCATAGCGATATTTACTCTAGTCATACATCGTATAAGCTAGTAGTGGTCCATATGATAGTTGCAGTTCATGAAATTGGGACCTCCGATTTTATTTGTGGCTCTTTGATCCTTACCACCCGCCACTACAAGTTAATTTAAAAAGTAAACCTTAATTGAATTTAGGGTGTGTTTGGTATGAAGGAAAATATTTTCTGGAAAATATTTTTCAATTTTTTCATGTTTGGTTGGCTTAAGTGTTTTGGAAAATATTTTCCTTATTAATTCATTTTCCTCCAATTGGAGGAAAATGTTTTCCTTATCAAAAGAAGGGAAAACATTTTCCAAAGCTCCTTCTCAACCTTTATCACCCTCACCAATCCACCACACCCCCTCATTTTCCACTTACCAACCAAACAAGAGAAAATAAGTGATAAAACCACTCATTTTCCATAAAAACATTTTCTAGGAAAACATTTTCCATAGAAAACATTTTCCTTCATACCAAACACACCCTTAATGAAAAAGTTGAAATCCTATTCTCGATGGGATATATGCATTGCCGCCAACGTCCCTTATTGACTTGCAATGGAAATCCAATTCCAAATTGAATTTGACAAATTTGTCATCATTAATATTAATAGGGAAAAAGGCTAGATTTGTCTCTCTAGTAAAATATTCATGTTTATCACTAGTTTTACTATCGATCCTAATACGTCCTTATTATTGAGAAAGTATATAAAAATATCCTCAACTCTAGCGGTTGTCCACTTGGGAAAGGGACCCTCACAATAAAAAATGCCACGTAATTAAACAGTCCACATAATTTAATGTAAATCTTTATTCATTTTAATTTTAGTTCTTTTTCTCATTTTCTTTTCCCTACCACCCGATCCCTTTCCCTCCACCAATTATATTAGCCTCATCTTTTCCACCACGAAATCCCCCAATAAATTTGTCACGACCCCAATCCCGATCGTGATGGCGCCTACGATACTGCTAGGCAATCCCAACCAGTTAACAACCTTAACCAATTAATTACAGTTCATGATCTAATTAACACGGATAAATTACGAAGCCGAAATAGTGACAATGTGAAATAGAATCATAATATGCGGAATTCCAACTAGAAATACTACTACACAGCCCAAAGAATCCGGTGTCACAAGTCTGAGCCTCTAATACGCGAGTGTCAACCTACTACATATTGTTCTAAGGAAATGCGAAAAATAAAACAATAAGATACATGTGAAGATCATGACTGCGGGCCTCATGCAGCTACCTTGATGCTCCCGAATATGTGATCTCGATAGAAAAAAATCCTCACTTAGCCTCAGTGGGTGCACTTAGATCTGCACACAAGGTGCAGGGAGTAATATGTGTACTTCCAACCCAGAGAGTAATAAAATTAAATAAAGGCCGAGATTAAGGAATCCTGAATTGGCACAATGTAAGCTATCATCACAACAATTTAAACCAGATAATATCAAGTCAGTAAACCAATGACAGAAATAATAATACTACAACAGGTAAGTAAATGAATGACATACAAATAATAAATGCAACACATAATATTGTATTCTTTAGTACCCGTTGCGGCGTGCAGTCTGCTCCATTTATTAATCGTCGACGGCACTCACTTGGGGGTGTGCAGACTCTAGGAGGGCCCCCTTACGGTCCAAGCGGAATATCAAGCCATCGTGTGACATCCATTAGGCCCTAAGCCTCATATCAATACCAATATAATATTGATGCGACACGCAGCCCGCTCCCAAACTCAGTCCAGAATCATATAAGCCCTTCGGGCACAATAATATATAAATATTCATCCTAATCATCATTAAAAATATTGTTTAAGTTCCATGTTTGAGAAAAAGTTGCTGAGTTGCAAAATAGTATTAAGTACTATGACCGAGTTTAATTATATGTAAAAATGGTAAGAAACCAGTAAATCTCTGAAGGATTCCATCAGTTGGCACGAGGCCAAATTATCACAATTTAATGTTTTTTTATAAGGATATCAACTAAGCTTCAATCAATTAGGTAGTAATTTTATTAAGCGGGACGGACCAAGTCACGATCCCCGACGATGCTCTACTCCACACCTATTATTCGACATGCAAGTCACCTCAACATAGCACTACGATGTGCAAATTCGAAATTTTAAACCCTTAACACAGCATTTACATCTATTACTAGCCTCCAGCTGACCAAATCTTAGCCTATTATGCCCTTTCCTCTCGAATCGGTCTTCTCTTTCGTCGAATCTGACCAAAACCATAACAAATACGTCACAATAGGCTAAGAGAACATAATCCATTCTAAAGGAATCGAAGAATAACAAAAATCTCGAAATTAGCAAAATACGAGCTCAGGCCCACTTCTCAAAATTAAGAGAACTTTACATCAACGGATTTCTTATCTCGTCACGAGTCTATACATATGAAGATTACCAACATCAGAGTCAAAATGACCCCTCAAATCCCAATTTGAAATATTAAAACTCATTCCCTAGTTCTTCCCCTTTTTCTAAGTTCCCATGGATTCCAAGGTTAATTTTACAATAAAATGTGTTTTTAATTCATAAAACTTACGTCCAATCAGTCCCCGTCAAAATATTCTTCAATTTCTGTCCAAAAGCCCTCAAGGATGCTCAAAAATGTTGGAAATAAGGCTTAGCTCGCAGATGAAATATTTAATAAAACCCATCTGCCCAGTGATAATTTAACTCTATGAACGCGGTCAATGACCCGCGTTCACGATGGAAAAATTCGTCATACGCATTCGCGACCTAGCCACTGCGAACGCGAATCACCAGCTCTTTACCCTTCGCGAACGCGTGAAGCCTATGCGAACGCGAAGGCCAAACTCCTAGCCTTCCACATTCTTTCTTCGCAAACGCGAGGCCCCACTCGCGAACGCGAAGAGATAATTGTCTGCAACACCTGAAATGAAAAATCTGCAACTCCTCACAGCCAAAAATAATTCGATTGACCATCCGAAACTCACCCGAGGCCCCCGGGACCTCAACCAAAAGCACCAACGCATCCTAAAAGATCATTCAAACTTGCTCCAATCATCAAAACACATCAAACAACACCAAAACCATCAAATTGCATCATATTCGAGTCTAAGTTCTTCTAGAACTTCCAAAACTTGCATTTGAATTTGCACAAACATCCTAAATCGCCTAACAAAGCTACTGCAACTCTCATAATTCCATTTCGACCATCGGATCAAAATCTCATCTATCAACCAGAATTCGCCAAAAAACTAACTTCGCTAATTCATGTCTAATTCTATATCGGGCCTCTAAAATCAACCCCGATCACGCTCTTAAGTCACAAATCACCCTCGAAGCTAACCGAATCATCAGAATATCCGAGCCCTCTAACTCATAGGTCAACATCTAGTTGACTTCTCCAAGACAAGCCTTCCTAAAAGAGACTAAGTGTCTCATTGCCTTCTAAATTCAACCCAATTTAACTCGTTCACCCAAGACACCGATAATGAAGCATAAAGAAGAAGAAATTAGTTAAAA